>NDGN011547853.1:0-14170 GCA_002564285.1 Tympanoctomys barrerae | reverse complement strand
CTCTCTCTCTCTCTCTCTCTCTCTCTCACACACACACACACACACACACACACACACTTGCATGCACCCACACAGTCAAGTCCTATGAAGAAAAATGAGGCAGTGAGGGGTCAGCAAGTGATGATGGGGAACCCATAAGCACATATGTGTATCTGCTCACGGTGTCTCTTCCTAATGCCAGTCAGTTTCCGCCAGCTTATCTGCTGGTTCACTGCTGTGTGCCCAGTCTTACAGGATGCCGGCCACAGAGCAGTGGAACTAAACGTGTACTGAACATTGCTCGACTCACGGTGTGCTGGGGAGCTCTACCTTGCACAGGGCAGGTGCGTGGTCATCCTTAAGGGAAGACAGCAGAGGGTGGCACTTACCACTGTCTTCTACACTGTCCTGCATTTCGAGGGGGATTTGCAGGCTGTCTACAGCCCGCGGGGCCCAGCCCTGAGCAGGCCCCACCCACTCCCTCCCCCTCTGCCCCCACCACTTGGCAGCCTGGCAGCCTCCCCTCCAAGGCACACTGAAACCATGAATAAATAAACTCAGAGAAAAAACCTTTAAAGGATAAAGATCAAAAGGTGAGCAGTGGGGATCTTCAAGTAGCTGGATTAAGTGATTTCCTTTTTAACTTTTATAAGTTAGAAAGGAATAGTTGGAACAAAGTGAACTGACAGGTACCTCCCCAAATACAGATCTGCTAGGCTAAGAAAGGGTAACCCTTTAGAATAAAGGATTTCTAAAGCGGCAGGGGGCAGAGCTCCAGAAAGTGCTCTCCCTCAGATGCTAACTGTCGAAGTCGCCAGGGAATTTGGGAAGGTGAGCCCTTGTGAAAATGAAGGGTATTTAGGATGCCTCCACTGCCTTGAAGCGGCCTCAGCCTGCACTTCCACAGCTCAGTTTAGTTCTGGATCAAATTCTTTTGCCTCATTTCACTGACAAAGAAGTTGAGGCCCAGAGTGGGTTTGGCCCTGCCCCCACGCCCACAGTCAGTCAAGGGCAGAGCTGAGGCGAAACCCAGGCACCCTGGCTCCCGGTTCAGGATTCCACTTACACTTCTTCCCTCTGCTCCCACGTTCTGGGAGTCCAGCTATCCTGGCACAAGGACTTCTCCAAGGAAGCTCTCAGCTGTGGAGAGCTCCCTCTCACCTGGGTCATGCTTCCATGTCTGTCTCTCACTGCTACATGGAGCTCAAGCGTGAGCAACTCATTCACTTGACCCTCACGGTGACGGACGTGACGCACTTGATGCTCATAGGTAAGAAAGCTGAGGCTGGATAGCTCAAATGATGGCCCTGGGTTGTATGGCAAGGAAAAGGCAGGGAGGGGACTCAGACTAGATCTCCCTGACCTAGAGTCCCAGCTGCAGCTCAGGAAAGGGTCGCTGAGTTCTTAGAGATGAACTGCAGCCGAGCACTGTGCCATTCTTGGAGGTCTGCACAGAGGGGAGGACTAGTGCGGGCTGAGGCTGGGGCTTCCGGGTCCACTGGTGCAACCGTGGCAAGGGAGCACCCAGGAGCTGAAGGGGCTGTGGGTCCTTGGGGCCGCCCAGTGGCGCCTCTCACAATGTGCCTGCTCTACTGAACACGCTTCTGCCCACTGAGTCCAGCGATGGCCATCACAGTATCCAATTCTCCAGCCAGCCAGTAGGGCAGGACGGGCAGGACTCAGACCCTCTATTTGCTGGCTAAGACCCCAAGTGTGTGGGCACCGATGACCCTGCCAAGGACACACAGGTATGGAGCTGGCCTGGTATCTGAAGAAATGAGTGAAGAACACATGAACCCAGACCTTCAGGCCTCGGTGGTGCCTCTAAAGGCCACTCTCTAAGTTAAAAGCTGTGGACAGGGATCACTTCTGCCCCTGCGTCCATAGGGACAAGTGCAAGCGTTTCAGGTGACTCTTGCCCAGGTCCTTCCTCTTCTGCTCACAAGTCGGTACCTGCTTCAACCCACTGCGCGCCATCTCTTTAAAGCACTGTGTTCCCTCCTGGTGCTGTGCCTTTGC
Source organism: Tympanoctomys barrerae (assembly GCA_002564285.1). Taxonomy (NCBI): domain Eukaryota; kingdom Metazoa; phylum Chordata; class Mammalia; order Rodentia; family Octodontidae; genus Tympanoctomys; species Tympanoctomys barrerae. The sequence continues at coordinate 12,172 of NDGN011547853.1, read as the reverse complement.
CCACTGTCCTGCAGCTGAGAACTGTATTCTCTCCTGAAAACTCTTACCAGCACGTGCCCGGAAAAGCTACTCTTAATCATCAGGAAGTTGGTGTTGGGCAGCAGCTGAGTGCAGGCTCTGGAGCCAGCGAGCTGCGTGTTCCAGTCCTACCAGTGCTGAGCTGTGATTCTGCTCCCGCACCCCTGCAATGTGACGCTACGAAGCCTACCCCTTCGCAGGACAGAGCCAAGATGCACCCTGACTGCTGCGAGCATCTGCTTCCTGGCCTGGCTCCTGGCCAGCATCCTGGAGCCTGGCTTTCAGTACAGTGGCCACCATGAGTGGACAAGATGGGCTGATTTTCTGTGCTTAAATTGGCTGGGGAAGCAGTGTGGTCTATGTTGAGCACCTGCTCGGCTTCCGAGAGCCTGGAGTTTGGGTGTGTGCCAGGCAGAGAATGCCCGTGTGACCACCCCAGGGTTCCCCTGGGCAGTGAGTTTCTGACGAGCTCCCATGATTGGCAGAGTTTTCTGTATGACCACAGCCCATGACCTGGGAGCTAAGTGTGCCTGCCATTCTGTGGGAGTCCACAAGCGAGGGCGTGGAACGCAAGCCTGGCTTACAGTCTCCGACTTCTCCCATGCACCTTTCCTCTGCTGACTTCACTTTGTGTCCTTTCTCTGTAACAGATCGGAGTCATTGGTTTGGCTCTATGTGGTCTCCCATGAGGCCAAGCAGCAAGTCATCACAACTGGGGGGAGGGGGGTTTGGGGAGCTCTGTGGGGATCAAAGCTTGAAGTTCTTAGAACAGCACCTGGCTGTTCCCACAAAGGGCCGGAGAGTTTGCTGGCTGCCCCCCGCTGGCTCCACGGGAGCACCATCTGCAAGGCTGTCTTTGCTTCCCTAGTCTGAGCCTCCCTCAACAGACTGCGAGCTCTTATGTGGCGGGGAGCTGTGTCTTACACTCGTTGGTGACTGAATCGCCAAATGACACAGACAACAGTCCATCCCGACTCTGCAATGCTTATGGTTGGTCTGGCCTATGAGAAGGGACTTCTGCCATTCTGGGACCACATTAACTCTTGCCTAGAGAACATCAGGTAGCCCCACCCCTGGCGGTAGACAAGCTGTCCCCCACATTCAGTATGACCATAAAATGGATCCCAGCTCTCCAAATGAGGCCTCAGATCAGCTGAGCTAGAGCACAGGGCTGGTTACTTTCTGCTCTGGCCTCCCCTTCCTCTGACAGGAGCCTTACTCAGACAGTCCCCAAGAAATCAATTAAGTGTGTGATGCCGCAGCATGGAAAGTAGTGGATCAGTTTGGGGACCTGGAACACATGGCTCCCGGAAGAACGGACTGCAGACACATCTGCTGGGCTTCAAGTAACATCATGCCCTGTTCTGGGGAGTACACGCGGACCCAGGCTTCTCCTGGGGGATGCAGTAAACCTTGGAGCCTGCCAGAGAGACAGCAGGTACAGAGAACGGGGCAGGTCTACCAAAGCCCTCCTCCTCCTTCATCCTTCTGCCAGTCTTTCTTTTCCTGCCAGCATGAACTGCAATCCCCTCTGGCTGTTCCACCAGCTGTTATGATAACTTGCGTAGTGATTTACTGCAAACTCTAAACATGGACTCAGACTGATTTCCAGGGAAGGGCCGGGGACTATTTCTCTGCACCAGGAGGCTCCACTCTCATGGTTTTGGCCATAGCTGCTGAGGACAACTACCTCAAGCAGAACCTGTTCTCTTGCCCCTGAGGCCTGTGTTCAGGCTGTGCCTGTCCCAGACCCTCTCTTCCTCCTCTCTGGCACCTGCATGACTTCTGATTCCTCCTTAGCTCAGTCCCAGAATGGTCCCTTTGCCCCATTCAACTCTCTGGTTCATTTCACTTGCATATTAATATTAACCAAGCACCTATCGTGTCCTGGAAACATATGGCAGGCACTATGTCATGTGCTGGGGGGCAGCAATGAAACCACAGTGCACTCCAGTGCTTACCTCAGGCACAGCACTTGCCCTACTCTGAGAGCCTATTCTCTTCAACGCCTTAGCTGTCAGACACACCACTGACATTTAGTGAACAGCTATTAAATGATATGCACTACACGATATGTAGTAGAACACTTAAACATTTTCAGATATTATCTTAATGTGATTGCTGCAACAGCCTTAGAACATGTGGAAGAAAAAAAGACTGTTACAAATTCTCTTTGATGCTTCTCCTGTGAGAAGTAGGGTCTGCTTCTGCTGCCCTGGAAGCTGGCTGCCCATGCTTGCCTTGACCAGTGAAATACGGTAGGAGTGATGTTACGGCAGCTCCAGGATGAGCCCCCAGGCTCTGGCTCAGGGCCTTGAACCCCCGAACCCCTAAGAATGAAGTGCAACTCTTCTGCTGGGAAGACTCATGTAGAGAGGCCCCACACCTATGGGTGCCCGGCATGCAAATGCCGTCTGGCATTCTTTGGACTACTGTAGCTGCCAGTGAAAGACCATGGACTGAATCTGGCAGTACCACACAGAGCAGAAGAGGAGCCAGCTGAGCCCTTCCTGAACTCCTGGGTCATGCTGTAGAGGCAAATCTGCTGGATGTCTTCTAGGCCACTAAAATTTGGAGAAGTCTGCTGTGCTTTCTAAGGGGCATGCCATCTGTAGGTGCACAGAACTTTGGAACCACAGAACAAGCTTTCCAAAAATTTAATCTGAGGCTTCAAGAACAAGTAGGACTTGGCTAGACCAAGAATTGAGAAACTCTGGCAGAGGCGTGCAAGAGTATGGGCAAGAATATGTGCAACAGCTCAGAGACACCAATGGCCTTAGGGGTGGGGGGTACTGATAAATACCTATTTATACATACACTGAAAATTAAGTATATTTAACCACATAATGCTATATAGCTATATAACTATGTTATGGAAATGGATATATGTATGAAATTGTGTATGCTGATATATAACAACATGTTAATAGTATTTATTCTTTTTGGTACTGGGGATTGAACTCAGCACCTTGTGCTTGCCAGGCAGGAGCTTTAGCCACTGAGCTATCTCCTGGGCCAACAATATTTACCTTTGGGTGGTAGATGTGGATTTCTTGTGTGTGTGTGTGTGATACTGGGGATTTAACTCTGGGCCTTGCACTTGCCAGGCAAGTATTTACTCTACTGAGCTACCTCCCTGGCCCCTAGATTTCCTTCTTGTGAATTTCATCGGCTAACTATCTATAGTGAACATTTATTACTCGAGGGATAAAATATATTTTAAAAAAATCAAAGTGTGAGAGTGGCTACAGCAGGATGGAGCATCAGCAGGGGAGCTGAGTAACACATTGATGAGGCCAGAGAGGGAAGCCACAACGGCTTTGCACTGTCAGAGGCACCGGCCAGAGGCACCGGCCAGGGGAAGCCATTTGGAAAGCTTCCCTGGGAAAACCTGGTGACTCCAAGTAGGAAGCCCTGCTTTGCCCCTAAGAGAAAAAATGAGCGTCCAAGCAGAAGGAGAAGCAGCCGTGATTCACGGAGAGAATCAGAGCCCTAAATCAGCTGCGGGATTCTGCCAGCCTTGTGCCACTCAACAGGCACACTGGAAGTCATGGAGACGGGATTCGCGGCCGGGGCAGCACGACAACGGCTACCCCACTCTGAACCTGACGGGCGCAGAGGATGCACAGAAGGAGGAGCTGTGTGCAAGCCTAGGGGGGCCGACAGAAGCTGAGAGGCTGGGGTGGCCACTAGCTAGGTAAAATGGTGCCGCACGGTGTGGAATCTTCTCTCGTTGGGCTCTTCAAGCAACGTCCAGTGCTTATTTCACTTCTTCAAGTGTGGTAGGACTTCGGTGCTCCTCACAGGTAAATCACAGAGTTCGGGAAAATAACGTACTGTGCCACTACTTAAAGAAATCGGTGTAAGATGAAAAGTTTCCACTACGGTAGCCTAGGATGCTACACCTTCCGTGTAAAGGGCAGAGAGAGACAAGAGCAGAATGACTATGGGTACATCTAATCCTCCTCTTTGTACCTTTATTTTTTTCTAGTAAGTTGTACGTTTGTAATCATAAAAAATTCCATTTTAGAAAAAGTAGAACATTGGCTAAACAAAGGGCAGGAGTGACAGACATTGGGGACACCTAGCACCTTAACCAAGCTGGACCTTCAGTGAGCTGCAGGCCCTCCCAGGGCTCAGGCCTGGTGGACCCAGAGCCGCGCTCCTCCTGCCCGTCCCAACACCTTTCTCTCAGGTGGTCAGAGAATCACTCCCACAAGGCTGCGCACTGACCCCAGCCTCGCTGGCCGCGCAGGGGCAGACACTCCACAAGCCCCCCGAGACGGGGATCTCTGCTCCCCCGACCCAGTCCCACCACCAGCCCTCCGTGTGCACCTGGTCTCCAGTGGGATGTTGCTGTTGAGCAGCCAGTTGTCCTGGGCATGTGCGGGCTCCGGGGCGCTGCTGGCAGGGGGCTCTCCAGAGAGCGAGTGGTCCGTGGGGGCTGGGCTGGGGTTGCTCCGTGGAGTGAAGTTGCCCCGGTTCAAGGAGCTGACGGAGGCCGCGTGGTGCTGGCTGGGAGTGTGGGCGTGGGAAAGCGGGGGCGGTGGTGTCCGGAGCCGGGGGTGGTTCTGCAGGCCTGGGTGATCTAGGGCACAGACAGCACAATCAGGGGGTCACTGGGTGCTGAGCAAGACCACGGGGAGCAGGAGAGGTGCACCACACAGCGATTTATACAGCTCAACGCGTTTAATCATCATTTAGTCAGCCAATATTTACAGAGCACCTAGTCATGGGGGTGGTGAACAAAATGAAAATTCCCACCTCCCCCCTAACTGAGCTGAAGTTCTCTAAGGGACATAATATAGAAAATTTTTTTTAAAAAAGATTAGCTGCCATGTCACCAGTGTCACCTTCTATCATTAGGACTTTGGTCTTTAAGCACGGTGGTGGCCTCAGCTTAGCCTCCCTTGGGAGCGTGTTTTAGAAGAAGGTTCTCCGGCCCAGGCTAGACTTGTGAATCAAGACGGCTGGGCAAGGCCAAGGAGGCCGACCCCGCAGGGCCTCCGGGTGAGCTCCCCTGACACCTGCCCCTGAGCACACAGAGCGGTGCTCCGCAAAGAACAAGCAAGGTAAATAAGTAAACATACGTAATTAGCTGAGATGCTGATAAACCCAAGAACCCAAGTGTCCAGGAAGGAGAATGTACACATGAGAGAAGTGGGGACAACACGCGCCTCGTGACGTCAGGGACCAGGGGAGTTCTCAGCTGGCATCGGAATGGTGAGAAATCACCACTACCACCTTCTAACACACAGCATTTCTTCTGAGCCCTCCATGTCCTAGCAACTCACAGGAATACGTACCACTTTTCACATTTTACTGATGAGGAGATTGAGATAACTAATTCATTTATTCCTTTCAGTTACCCAGAGCAACAGGTATTGTAATCATCATCCATTTATACGTGAAGAACTCAAGGCTTAGAGGCAGTAAGTGAAGTCCCCTGGGTGTGTGGCTAAGTAGATGCTGCTTACAATGCACTAAAGCAAATAAAATCTCTGGTGACACCATAACCATGGCGTGTCCTGGCGGCAGATAAGTCCACCATCCACGTAAGCCATGTGCAGAGAGCCTCATCTTTTGAGGCTAATGTATTACGGGGGCGAAGAAGCTAGAAAATCTGGTTAAATTTAGTCACTTATTAGCCACATAACCATGGTCAAGTCTTGTAATATCTTCAAGCCTGTTTTTCTCATCTGTGAAACGGGAGAAAGTGTATCACAGGGCTGACAGACTGTGGTGTGCACTCAAATAGGGCAACCGATGGGCATGGCCTGAAGGGCACAGTGTACAAAGCACTCTGCTGCATCGCCTCCTCATCAGAGCCCAGTACTGTGTAGGGGGCCTGAGAGACCGAAGAAAGGGATCCGCAGCACAGCCCCTCACGATTCCAAAGGGTGTGCAGCGTGCTGGCTCTGGACGCTATGGAGCACATCCGGGTGCAAAGTGCTGTCAGTGTGAGGGACGCTGGTAGTGGAAGGCGCGTTGCTCTCTGCTTCTTTGGCAACCCAATCTTTTATGCCAAAGAATTATAAAGCAAAACTGGTATGGATTTGGGGGTGGAGGGGGGGACAAGTACCCATGTGGTCACTTACTTCTCACGAGCTGCCACCTCCAGCAGAAGCCCACATCAGACCCACACCCGAAGGTCCAGAGGTCGGAGTCTGCCCATCGGTGCACCTCTGCTTCCCAGTCTCACCTCTTCTTAGCTTTTGCCCGGCACTCACCCCTCAGCCACCCTTTCCCTCAGAGGACTGGAGGTCACCAAGACAATGAGGTGGCTAAAAGCTCAGCTCTGGTGAGGCCATCCCCAGCAAGACCACAGAATGTGGACGACACCCCAAAAGGTAAGCAACCTCAGAGTCCTGAGCCAAAAGGGAGCTCTGTGAGGTGTGCTTGCATGGGAAGGTAGAGAACCTGGGAGCTCCTACAACCTACCCCAGCTGAGTGGCGCCCCAATGGGGTCAGGAGAAGGGCGGGGCTACTGGCTTTGTCCAGCTGTCCTTAGGCAGCGTTTTAATAGAAATATACAGAACCTGGGACAGAAGCCAGAAGCAGCAGCTTACTGGTGGGCTGAGGACCCCCCTTCCCCTTGCACCGTTGGCATTTCTGGCTTCTGGCCAGAGCCCCAGGCCCCGCACAGTGACCATCCACTGCTGCTATGGTCACCAGGATGCCAGCAGAGCATGAAGACCTAGGATCTTTCCTCTGCCCTAGAATTCCTCCTATGGCATTTAATTGTCATTAATAGTGGCTCTCATGTGCTGGAGAACCCACTGTATGTGTCAAATACTTAGCTTTCCTGATGCCAACAACAGTGTTGGACCTGGAGGACAGTAGCAGGGATGCCCCTGTTCTGTAAATAAAAAGCCAAGGCCTACAGAGCTGCTAAGTGGTTCTTGAAATCCAAATCTGAATTCTGTCTTCCAAAACCACATAAAACACAGACTGTCTTAGTCTGTGGACACAGACAGTGAAAATGCCTTCGAGGAAGAGAGGAGGGTCCGAAGTCCAGGGCAGGCCAGCTGGCCCAGCAGCCCATAAGACTTCCGCTGGAGACTGAGGCAGAGCGTGAGGCTCTGCCTTGTTGACTGCCTGGAAGCCTCGCCAAGGTTCGATGGGAGATTTCAAGTACAGGGTCACTCATCATAGACCTAAAGACAAACTTCCAGAAGGAAATTCTCTGGGGGGACTAAGAATGTTCTGGCCCAAGCCCTCTGCTTTCTGCGAGTCCAGCTTACTCAGTTGTGACCCTCTCCAGAAAGCCTCTCTTGAGGACCCCCTCAAAGCTCTCTTCCCCCAAAAGCTGACAGCAGCAACCCACATCTCCTACCTGTCTCTGCTCCGCCCTGTCATGCACACTTATGCCCCTGGCTTCCTGTGGGGCGAGCATCCCTGTGGCTGCTGGGCCGGATGATGAGGTCTTAGAATGGAGCAGATTTACCGTGAGTGGCCTGAACATCTATATCGGAGGGCTCCTGTACAGTGCACCGTGGGTATGTGGAAAACAAGGGCGGACCACCTGGACCTCTAGCTGTGGGCCCACAATGGCCCATAAGTTGCCTTGAGGTAGAACTGCAGATGCTCCAGATGGGCCCTTCCTTATCCTTCCCTTCTGCCTCCTAGTCTGAGAACCCTAAGCAAAGGGCCTTGATGTGTCCCAGATTTCCAAGTGAAAGGCCCTGTATTTGAGAGCTAGCAATAGAGGTCTCGCTTATAAACCTCAGAAGGAAACAAGACCTTCCCAAGGAGCAGATGTATCCTCTAGCCTACAGGGACTCTGCTTTCTGATCCTTGGCTAGGAGGGAAGATGGGGAGAGCTACCGAGGGGCCTTCCTTCATCTTCCCCAGTGTGCACTCTCCTCACTAGCAGGACTCTCAGACTCCAGGGCACTGAGCATCCACTGAGTACCCCTTCTGTGCCAGGCTTGTAAATGGGGTGCTGGAAATGAAACCACGAACAGAACAACTGTGGCTTGCAGGACTTCTCTTCTGCTATCTACAGGCTGGGCGACCTGCAGCTCCCCTCTCCTCCCTGGTCCCTGGCCAGTGTATCTGTGCAGGGTAAAGGGATTCATGTCCTGCCGTCCACTGTTATGGTCTGTAGTAAAAGCACTGTGCCCAGGAGAGTCCTGTGGTCAGGGGCAGGGCTTCTATAGGGGGATTTGATCACAGAGAGCTTGTGGCTGGGTGTGCTGTTAGGAGGTGGGCCTGACTACAGGAAGCAGGCTGCACCCTTGTCCCCAGCCCCATCCTGCCTACTCATTCATTCCCACTCTGCTTCCTCGCTGTGGTGAGGTTGAGGCTTTGCCCTACCTGCCCCTTTGATGTGAGGCTACTGATTGGAGCCAGTGGCCACGGGCTACACCTCGGAAACTGAGAGCGGCAGAGCCTTTGCTTCCTTCATCTGTGTGTGTTAGGTATTTTGTCACAGCAAGAAAAGGGTGAGTAACAACGGCGTCTGCGCAAGGGCTAGGCGCACAGGTGGGCTCCTGCCAAGCCCCATGTGAACGGCCTGGCTCCACTCATTTCCTTATCCTCGGGGGCAGTGCAGAGCCGGACATGCTGGGGAGGGACAGCTGATCAGGTAGTCAGAGGACCATACACATGCGAGGGCTCAGAAGGAGAGGAGAGCAGGCTGCTCCAACCAGAATGGATGGCTGTGCATGGAGCGGCCAGGGAATGCAGATGGCCTGGGAGGGGCCAGGTGGAAGCTGGCTGGCAGTACCAGGCTGAAGAACCCGGTCTTCACTGGGCTGGTGAGAGGCAGTGTCAGGGTCTCTTTAGGACTGAAGGAGAGCCCTGGTGGCCCCTGGAGACTGCAGGTGTGGGGCAGATGGACTGCGGGTGCCTGGCTGGGAGGAAGACTACAGAGGGCGCGTCACTGCTATCGTCATCACTGGAGAAAAGGTATAAGCTTTCAGAGCTTTGGTTCAGGCAAAGAACAGGAACATGTCACCAGCCCCATAGCCGAAGGTCAGCAGCCGACTCCAGGAAAGGTGCAGGCAGGGGGCTCACACCCAGTACTGGGACAGGACAGGCAGGTGCACAGAGCTCTCCTGGTTGTGCAGTTAATGATGACCAGGTATGCACTGCAGTAATTAACAGAGCCCTAAAGATTGTCAGATATGAAAGATGGTGGTATTTAATTATCATAAAACACAAAACTCCACCTGCCCGAGAATGCCAACAGAAAGAGTTATTCGGCTTCCATTAAAATGCCATCGACTACCACTGACTCGGGCGGGTGATATAGTGGTGCTGAGGGCCTAGCTAATGAACCTTGCCCTACAAGACCAATTTAGAGAGGCTAGGAAGCTCTTTGTCACCACCGTCGGCAGGCAGAATCTGATGGCCTGATTTCTAAACTCAGTTCTGTCTCCTTCAAGCTGCACAGTCTCTGAGAATTTCTTCACCCATCCAATGTGGAACATGTTTTGTGAACTAAGAAGTCTAATGCAGGAGTGAGAGATCCCAGTCACCACCAACATTACCTGAGCCTCGAGAGGATGCGACTGGTGAAATGCAAAGTGCGAGCCCTGGGTTGGCGTGGGCGCTTGGGGTGCGTTCTCTGCCCACGCATCTGCTCTCAGGGCAAGACGCTGTCTGTTCAGTTTCCCCAGTGACCTTCTAATGGCCAGCACACAGGGGATCCAAGGGGTCCTGGGCCTGAAACTCAGCAGACTCACAGATAGGGCCGGGCCGCTGATTCCAAAGCACACGGCACAGCTTCCCTCAGCCACGGTCTTGTTTGCTGGCTAGGGAGCTGATGAGCACCCTGAGGTCACAGGGTGGCTAGCTGGCCTTCTTGTCTACACTGCACGTGGTAGGACGAGGGTAGGAGCCCAGCCGCCTGCAGCTGGAGCCTGTGGGGGGCCCAGGGGCAGCAGGGAGGATGAGCAGCTACTGTGAGGCGCACCGCGTGCCTCCTCCTCCCTTGTCCCTGGCTTCTGGAGCAGCCTGGCTCACTGCAAGCCCAACAGGATGCAGAGAGGCAGAACCAAGGGGACGAGGCACCCCCAACCTAACGAGCCCCGGCACAGCCTCGCCTCAGCTCAGCTCACTGCCTCAAGAAGTGAGTCCTCAGGCAGAGAGGGACATTGTCACGTCCCTCAGGTGATGAAGCTAACAGAAGGAATGGCTGGGAAGCTCCTGGAAGAGCGGGGCCTTGACCTGGCACTGAAGGAGAGGCAGAGGAGAGGCATCGAAGGGGAGGCGCTGGCGGGAGCGAAGGCCTAGGCCAACAGGACAGCACGGGGCCTGGGCCCTTTGCACAGAGGTCAGAGCTGAGGCTAGATCCTGGGGTCAGAGGGCAACTCTGAGGTGTTCAGAGGGCTGACTTTAGCTGTCAGTCTTTTATGTCCAAAAGTAGTCACAGGAGCAAGGCCCCGCTGCTTCATTAAATGTGCATGGGCTCCTGTTCAGCACTGAAGTCCTCCTGGGGCAGCCGAGGGAGAGGACCTGCTGCCTCTAAGCAGATAGCAAACGGCAGAGTAGGGAGAGGCACAGCCGGCACTGCTGTCTTTCCAGGGTCTTGAAATTCACAGAAGAACCAAGCTAAGAGCATCAGATCCTATCTTTTAGCCAGGCGTTGTGGCACAGGCCTTTAATCCTAGCATTTGGGAGCCTGAAGCAAGATCACAAGTTTGACCACAGCCTGGGCCACACAGCAAGTTGCAGGGCAATCTGAACTACACAGTAAAAACCCTGTCACCAAACTGAACTGAGCCCATCCCGGCCCAGCCCAGCCAAGCTGAGCAGAGCCTGTTTTCTAAGTGGGGTACATGACAAGCTTAGCTGAACCACCTCTGGAACCCTGAAGTAAAAAAAATCTCCCAATACACACTCACACTTGATCCCTGCACTTGTCTCTGCCAGCAGCTAATCTGCCGTGTGACTTCGGGCAAGGACTTCACGTGGCTGAGTCCCAGACACCGACTCCACCGATGAAAGGCGGTGGCAGGAGTCGCCTACGCTAAGTGCGAAACTGCCTTCACTCTGTGCAGATGTGCCTTCGTTGGTGAACGTCGGCCTGTAGAATACATGCTCAGCAGCTGAGCATCAGGCCTCCCGCGTGGCCTGGGCCCAAACTCGCAGAGGCGGGCTGGAGGGGGCACGCGGTGGCCTTCCTCCCTTCCTGCTGCCTTGGCTTTTGGCTCTAGCAAACCGCACGCTTCATGGGCCTTGCACTTGGCACTAGAGGCCTGGCCGTGGCCGATTCTGGCCTGTGAGATGGAACAGACTTGCCAGAAAAGGACAGCCACAGCCAGAGGGGGTCTTTCCCAGGTACGCGCTCTTCTCCAACTTAGAGCCGTGCCTGTCTCCAGGCAGATTTTGTCCTGGGAAGGTTTTCTGGCTGTCAAGTGATTTCTTTGCTTCCAATGTCACTGTCTTACCCTTTCAAAAATGATCTGACCCATCAACAGTTAGGTCAAGCCCCAAATCAACAAGGAGCAAGAGCTGACGGTTGTAACAGGAGTGTGTGTGTGTGTGTGTGTGTGTGTGTGTGAGAATTCAGCTCAACAGGACTCAGCGGGGCTTGGAGCCTTAGAACACAGGTAGGCTGCATTCACAGGGCCACGGCACTGAGGAGGAGGTGGCAGCCACCACATGATGACCAGCGGGAGTGGTCCACAGGCAGATTCCCAGGTGGGGCCTCCTGGAGCCGCCTCCGAAGGGGAAGCCTTAGGAGTCTTGTATCTGTGGGAGCAGGCAGACCACTGTGCTTAGCCCAGGGAGGGGGTGGGCTGAGAGACTGTCTGGGCGTCTGGGCAGAACCTACCACCGCCTGGGCGCAGCTCCGCGCCTCCCAGGTCTGTGCCCACACAGCTCAGGCACAGCAAGTGGAACGCCTGCTAGTGTAGTCAACGATCCTAGTCTAAAGAACTTGCCAGCTTTGCACTAACTCACTCACAGACTGTGAGAAGTAAACTTCCACAGCAGTTGTGCCATAGAAAAATGGGATTTCTCCATTTTATACACAGGGGATCTCTAAGGTCGCTTCCCCCCTTTGGCAATCTGATTATGGCTTCCTTGTGCCTCACAGGGGACCTTCTGGAAAGGAGATGAGAGACAGCAGGGAGAGGGGAGAGGGGACAGGAGAGGGAAGAGGGAAAGGAGAGAGGGGAGGGAAAGGAGAGATGGGAGAGGG
>NDGN011547834.1:0-11038 GCA_002564285.1 Tympanoctomys barrerae | reverse complement strand
AGGGGGAGCTCCACCCACAGTGGAGCCAGCTGCAGTCAGGTGAGGACCCTGAGGCTCAGGGTCACAGTCAGACTGGCCGGGCAAGAGCAGCTGCCCCTGTGTCCTGCGACATAACCCTCTTGAGCCCACTGGGTGGGCCCTGGACCAGGTGATGCTCCTGCTAAGATGCCAGGCAGGTGACTCGGGTCCCAGCAAGCTGCAACCCAGCCCAAGCCAGATTCTAACAGGCATCGGCCAGGCGGGTCGCCCCAGCCAGCACAGACACACACGTCCTTCGTGGAAGCATCCCCCTCCTGTCCCACGAGATCACACCCATGGCATGGTATGGAACCCTCCTGCGGGCCACCCCTCACTGCTAGCCACACTCAGCCCTTGCCGCCATGACGCCTGCAGCCTTTGCAGAGACCCAAGTGGAGCACGGCGGGGGTGGGCAGGTGGGCAGGAGCTCGGGGCGATCCTTGGAGCCACCAGATGTTCCCCTGGGCTGAGCAGCTGACCTGGGTGCTGCGGCAGGAAGACACCAGCGGCCCAGACTGGGAGCTCTGGGATCTGGCCAGAAAGCACAGCAGTTGTGCATGCACGTCACCGGGAAAGTTTCGTGTGTCCCCAGACCTCCAGCCCCACAAGCACCCTCAAGGTAAGCAAGCGGCAGCTAGCAGTCTCGGCCCGGTCTGAAGGTGGATGGCTGCAAGCACGCACCCTGGCGATCCTGGCCCCACCACTTCTGGTTCTGACTTCCAGAACTCTTTGCCTGGCCCAACTGCCCCCCGTTGCCCCCTCCCATGCCTCCCTCCACCCCCCCTAGGATCTGTGTCCCCCTGGGCCCTCAAGGCTCCCTTGTCCCCATCCCAGCATCTCTCCCTTCCTGACCCCAGGACGCAGATTGGGAGAACTTGGCCTGCGGAGGTCTGTGACACTTGCTCCCCTCAAGCTGCCTTTGAGAAGTACCTCTCTTGGGAGCACCCTCGGCCTTCAGGGCCTAGGCCCCCATCTGTCACTCGGGGCCCACCTAGTACTTAGGCCTGCAGTGGGTGTCAGTGCTGCTGTCCACAAATGCTCAGACCATCCAGACTGACCCCCAGGGACACCTGCAGACTGGCCCTCAGGAGGCTTCCACCAACAGGCTGGCCAAGCTCAGGTGACACCTGTCAGGGCCGCCATGGGGATGGCTGAGCTGGTGGCAGAACTTTGAGGTACATAGCTGGGGAACAGCCTTGAGCTGGGTGAGGCCTTGGTGCTCCTGACTAGACCAGGAATGCCCAGCCCTGACATCCTGCCAGGAGAGCCAAGGAGGAGAGAGTCCTGCCCTCCCAGCCAGGGGAGGGGGCTGGGGTCCCACGGTGCAGCCAGGCCCAGTGGGCCATGTCTACCCCCCACATCCCTCCAGCAGCCAGCAAGGAGGCCAGAGCTGGGACGGCACGGGACTGGGCCCTGGCCAAGACTCCATCTGCCGGCCACATGCGGTCAAGTGACGCCACCGGCATGCACGAGTCCAGATGAAGAGGCTGACGGTGCGGACACTGCCCCCGGGGCCCCGAGGCTGCGGTGGCTCAGCACCAGATCAGGTTTTCGTGTCCACAGTGCCTTCCACCCCACCCCCGGCTGCTGCTCAGAGCTGCCCGAGGGCCCAGGGTGACGCCAGGGCCACCTCCTACCATCGACAGCGGCTGGAGAACCTGCACCCCAGAGCCCTGCCTAGGCTGGGTGCTGCAGCTCCAGGCTAGGGGCGAGGCTGAAACGCCCGGCCCGGCTTGCGGACACCACGGCTACCCGGCACACGGCTCTGAGGCCCCGCCACAGCCAGGCTGGAGGACCCTCCCGTGGTGCGAGGGAGAGATAGGCCCAGGGCCTGGCCAGGCTCCAGGGCAAGACTGCTCCCCTCGGTGCTCCCTAAGGGCCATGGCTGGAGCAGGGGCTCCACACCCAGAACCTTCCAGAAGGTTCGGGCTCAGCATCCCTGGCACTGTGCACCCCCAGCCCTCCCCCGACGAGAACCGCCTGTGGCTCTGCAGCCATTGGTGAGGCCTGGACGTGGGTTTTGCTCAGGAAGGTGTGTGCAGCAGGGCAGTGCTGGGTGAGCCACGGACACCGCACCCCTGGCCACGCGTGCCCTAACTGTACCTGGGCACTGGGCCATGGGAGCTGGATGTGACTCCCTGCCTGAGGAGACGGACAGGCAGGAAGAGGTCATGGCGGGGCATGGCAGGGGGGCCCGGGCCTGTCCTTCGCCGGGCAACTTCCTGCTGGTCTGTGCAGCCAGGGCAGTCAGACAGACGGGGAAGTGTGGACGGCAGAGCAGGAAAGCGGAGAGTGGCCTGGTGTCCCTGCGGCCTTCCTGCAGCCTCTCAGGGCAGCCCTGACTGCCAGGCCTCACAGGACACGTAGAGCGGCCACCAGGAGCCAGGAAGACCCCGGGGCCACCTGCCTGGGGACCAGAGCAGTAAGAGCCCTGCGGCTGCTCTGCGGCGCCCCCTGTGGTCACTTGCGCCGCTGCAGGAGACCACCTGCCCCGAGCTTCAACATGGCAGGGAGAATGGGTCCCTGGCCCAGCAGAGCCGCCCTGCTAGGCGGGCCTGTCCCACGTTTGGCTGCTCTGACTGGCTGCTGCTTCTCTTTATGAAGACATTGGGGTTCCAGTCTGCAACGCTGTCTCTACGATGTCTCAACAACCCGCCACATCAGTAGATTAAAAGCACTGAGAAGTCCTCCTCGCCCCCCACAAAAACAAACCTGTGTACAGTATTTTCGATTTACAAAGAGACAGATGGACAACAGAACCCCAACATGGCTCCGACACCCCTTCAGGACACTTCTCCATCTGGGCCCCCTCGTACCTGAGACCCATGCCCAAAGTCATACGTGCAGTTAGGCAAGGAGCCGCAGGACTTGTGCACAGAGGGGCAGCCACTCACAGGGCACTCAGCACCCCTGCTCCTACAACGAGGGGCCCCGAGTCTGCCAGGCCCCAGGGCAATCCCAGCAGAGACATCAGGAGGATCCCTGTCGACCCTGCCACCCGGCAAGGACAACAGTGGGATTCAGAACAACCTGACCAGCCCCACTGCGCTGTGTCCCAGAGCCACCAATGCAGGCCCTGTGAGACCCCAGTCGCCAGGTTCTCAGGCCCAGCAATCTGTCTTTCTGTCACCTCCAAGGTCTGGGAGAAATGAGCACCGATTAGCGGCTTCCGGCCATTCTCTCCACCCTTCCTCCGAAAACACCATGGGTGCCAACACCCACCCTCACAGCCCTGTCCTTCCGGGACACTGATGCCCACCCTCATAGCCCTGTTCTCCGGGTCACCAACGCCCACCCTCAAAGCCCCGTCCTCCCAGGTCACCAATGCCCACCCCCTCTGGGGGCTCCATCTCCCCAGATCAGAGCAAGGAAACGTCACGAAGGCAGGGAGAAGTCCCATCTGCAACCCCCAGGGAGACAAGTGGGTGGAGACTGAGAGAAGGGTCCCTGCACCCCTGCCTGAGAGCCAGCGCTTCTCCCAGTTCTGCACACACACAGGGCTGCAGGGAGCTCGGAGTGCTGGCACAGGGGACCACGGGCCGCCACTTACACTGTCACCTGAACGCTTGGGGCCAGCGTCGCCCAGGGGCCAAGGGCACCCAGCACTGGGGGACCCAGAAGCAACCGTGGCAAGTAAGGGCCTACTCTGCCCCGGCCTGGCCCTGTGGCCAGGAAGATGCACAGGGCAGACAGCGCGGGAACAGCCCAGGCAGCTGCATACAGGGCTCTGAGGTCACCTGAGCCCGTGGCCAAGTGACACTGTGATCCCTGTTTGTGCCACCAGCACGGTCACGGGGGCTAGCCGAGCCTCGACTCGTCAAGCAGGATGGATGGGTACTGCTCGAACAGCATACTCTCTGAGCCCATGAAGATGCCCAGTTCTTCTGCAGCTTGGAGGGGCAACACCACGCCTGCAACGCGAGCCACACACCCCAGCAGGGAAGGGGCTGAGTCCTGGCCCCAGCCAAGGACAGGGTAAACCACGCCCACACGCTGCCTGGACCCACCAGGGTCACAAGACCCTGTTCTTCCACCCTGGCAAGGGCAGGACACCTGTTTCCTGGACATCCTGGAGGCCCTGGACCATTCGCGCACCCAGTTTAGCTCCCTGGCACCTGGGGATCCTGGTCTCCTCCCTGGACCCTGCCATCCCAGCACCCCAACTGGCCCTTGGTGCCTGTCACAACCTGCTGCCTGTGCCAGCCTCCCTGAAGACCAAGGCTGGCACTACCCCTACCAGGTTCTGACAAAAACACAGCCCTCAGCCACAGCCTCAGCTTGGGCAGCTCCAAAGTGTGAAGGCCTTGGGTTCAACCCCAAGTGGCAGAAAGAAACAGGGTAATGTGCTGGTCACCTGGGCCCCACAGCATCTCGTGTGACCACCTGAGACCCCCATCCCTATCACCCTGTACACTCCTCCCAGACCCCAGGCCAGGTGCCCAGGGAGGCCCTGGTGACCTCCCCGAGCTGGCCATCCCCACACCCCTGCCCCTCCTCCATGGTCCACGGCAGAACCACCTGGTCCTTCCAGGGCCTGAGGGTCCCATGTCAGGTGGGACAGGCTGAGGCAGGCGGGGCTATCCGGACAGGCCCAGGGCTCCAGGCAGAGGGTCGCAGGCCCCAGCTGTGCTGGGGCCCAGCCTGTAAAGAAGTCCTGTTTCCAAAATCAGTGCCTCAGTCATCTCAGCCCCAGCCACAGCAGGGAGACCACCCCCTACTTACACACACATACACGCACACACACACACACACACACACACACGCTCTGTCCATCCAACCCTGGGTGGCTACTGTCCTGGGCTGAGCTGGGGGTGGCACTTGTAGCCAGATCTTGCCCTGCACACCTCTGCCTGGCCCGGGACACAGCCCCACTTCCGACCTGAGGCTGATCCCCACCCCCCCGACAGGGAACCCCAGGGTGCAGGCTGTCAGCCTGACTTCCTGTCCCATCCTGCGCCAGCCCCTGACTGTCTCAGCCCATTACTGTGCTCAGAGCAGAAGCCCAGGGGACCCAGGACCTGGCTTTGATGTTCCCCACAGCAAACCCCTTTGTTCCTCCCAGACACCAGGAACAGAGAAACGGGGTAGGGGGGCGGCAGAAAACATGGAGGGGGCGCCAGCCAGTGCAGGCCCGGACACCCACCAGAGGGCTGGCGGCTTCCCAGCTGTCCCCAAGCTGGCCTCCTTCAGTCTCCCCCGCTCCTTCCTGGAGAGACTCGCTTCCCTCCTAGAAAAGTCTGCACTGTTCTCTCCCTCTTCCCTTTTCCCACTGACGCTCACCCCAGGGGAGCAGCTCGGTCCCCAGTAGAGGGCACCCCATGCCCTCGGCTGACCTCACCTGCCCATGGCGCCTTGCCCTGGACACCTGTCTGCACATAGCAGGGCAGGAGTCCAGGCCCAGGCTGCACAGCCACAGTCCCCTCTCCTCCACGAGAGAGGCCCAAATGCTCGGGCCTCAGCCTGCTGGCCACCCACCCCCAAGACCAGCCGGGCCCGCCCTCCGTGCCAGCCCAGCCCCTGCCATCTTGGCCCTGGGAACCCACGGCCCCTCTGGCGAGCAGAGGCACTGCACTGTCGCCCAGGCCTCTGAGGGGCAGTGCTGCGGACAGAGGCCCCAGGACAGGGGCACGTGCATGTGTGTGTGTGTGCACGTGTCCCCAAGAGCCCAGACTCTGCGGTGTCCCCAGGCACTCACCAGACAGGCAGCCCTCCTGGCTCGGCAGCCGGCCCCACCCCGGGCAGCACCTGAGCACGGTGCGGGCCTCTGTGGCGTACACCTGCTGAAAGCCCGTGTAGTAGATGGTTCTGGAAGGGAAAAGAGGCACGTTCGCCGTCGCAGGAGCCGTGCCTGGGCTCCCATGTCATCCCTGCTGAGCAGGATCCTACGGCGGGGACGCGCTGCCCCTGTCTCCGCTGGCACCTCCCAGGGTGGCCCGTGCTCCACACTGGGGCAGGTGCACCTGGCCCCCAGTGGCTGTCTACACTGTGAGCTCGGAGTGCTGCGGGCCTTGGGGAGTTGGGCCTGCATGGTTCCGGGTGTCCATCCATCCATCCCCTGGCCTCCCAGGCCCCACAGCAGCAGATGCCCTGGCACCCACAAGGAAGCGTCTCAGCCCTTCTGCAAAACTCCATTCATGGTCCATCAGGGATGTCCCCAGCCACCAGCCTGACGCCCTTCCTCCTTGTGAGACAGATGGCCACCTGCCCTGTCCACTGTGGCACGCTCATCCTTCCCTGCTTGGACTGGGTAGAACAAGCTCCCCAAAGCGCAGGTCTCCTAACAGGACCTGACGTGGAGACACGGGCTGAGCTAGACTAGCCGTGAGGGTAGGTGAGGTCCATACGCGGGGGGCCTGGCCCAGGAGCGGGAGCCAGCCAGCCAGGGGCAGGGAGAAGGTACACGGGACAGGAGCAGAGATGGGCGATGGGTCCCCAGGGCAGGGGCCACGAGGATGGCTGTCACCAGCAGCACCAGGACTGGGCTCAGGACAGGTGGCCCTGAGTGTCCAGGAAGGGCCAGCCCTGCCCACATGGACATGGGACTTGGTTCCTGACCTGGGAACAGCTCTTTAGCCACTAAAGAGAGACAGAGGCAAGATGACAGCACGGGTGCCTGAGCAAGACAGGTGACCGCAGCCCCCACAGCCCGCCACCACAACCCACGGAGACTGTGACCAGGGCCTGGCCAATGGCGCTGGATCAAGAGCCCTTGAGCCCGGGGAGCGGCAGGTGGCCTGGGCTGGCCCTGAGCTTGCTGGGGCCAGGTGCAGCAGGCCAGCTGGGCAACCACAAGCAGCAGCCCTGTTCCCCCAGCGGCGCTCCGGCGCACACACTGCACAAGGCGTCCAGGGCACCTTGCAGAGCCCAGGAGGACAGGAAACCAGCAGCCTGGACAGAACCCGGAGCAGCAGGACCCAGATCCGGCAGAGCCTGAACTGCTTGGGCCGGACGGCTGTAAATATTTATTCCTGACCTGGCTGCACGGTCATGACCTACGTGCGGCTTCTCATGGCCATGGGTCCCTGCAGAAAAGACCTCAGAGAGGGCTGCGGGCCCAGGAGGGCAGAGCTGGTGCCCTGTGGCCAGCACTAGTACAGGGCAGCAGCCACCAGGAGCTGGCCCACATGGGCGGGGACATGCAGGCCAGCACAGGCCAGGCTATGTCCCAGTGGGCACCACAGTGCCTGATGGGGCCCAGGCTCGGGGCTCTGGTATCACCTCCCTCCCCCTGCACCCCTTGCTTAGGGTGACCCTACTCCATGGGGAAACTGGGAGCCCCACTGGCTGTGGGGATTGCTGGAAAAGGGGAACCAAGGAGAGACCCTCCCCAACCCGACCACCACCCCACACCCTGCAGCTCAGACCCAGAACCAGGAGGTGGACACAGCCACCATCACGAGCGCCTGTGTCCCTCCACGCTCACCTGGCTCAACCCATGTGGGGACTGAGGACTGCAAGGGAACCCACCTGGCCACAGCTCACCCACACAGAGGCCCGGGCCCAGCGTCCTTCCCATGTCTTGTGCCCAGCCAGCTATCCCTAGAGTGTGGCAGGAGGCATATGCCAGGGGAGTGGCCCAAAGCTGGGGTGAGTTGGGGTGCAGTGTGGGGGTGGGGCTGCTGCGGCCCCAGCACTCAGGAAGGCTGAGGCGGGCGGATCTCAAGTTCCAGCCCAACCTGGGCACCTTGGGAGAGCCTGACCCAAAGTAAAAATCAGAAAGAGCTGGAGATGCACCTTGGTGTGAGTTCAGGGCCCTGCATGGACACCAGACCACAAGGGCAGGACACTGGCTGCTCAGAGCTGAGTCGCTGCCCACCCAGCGACCATGCCCACCCTAGGCAGTGACCCTACCCAGCAGCCACTCCCTCCCCAGGCCACGCTGTCCACCCACTTCAAGGGTCAAGTTCCAGAGATGATGGCGAGGCTTCGAGGCCACCAGGCAGTCAGAGTGGAGCTGGTGACCAAGCTCGGCTCCGCCACAGAGCCACGCGGCACACAGCCCGAAGGGCCCGGCCAGCAAGGTCGCCACAGCCACGTGCTGCCTTCCGTGGGCCCCACAGGGTGCATCCTCCTCCCCATGGGCACCAGGGCAGCAAAGGGCTCTGCTTCATCCAGTGGATGTCGGGGTGCAGAGCCAAGAACCAGAGCTGCACCCCAGCCTGGTCCTAACTGTTCCAGCAGAACAGCCACACTGCCCTCCCTGACTGCTGGCTTTCAGCCACCCTCCTGCCTCAGCCTCCTGAGAGTGTGACTGTGCCTGCCACCATGGCCAGCGGGAGGCGTCTTATGTGAGCCTGCGTCTCCCCCACACCCCCACTCGACAAGCCCAGCCTCCAGCAGTGGAGGAGCGTGGAAGTGCGCTTTTCCTCCTCTGCTCCACAGCAAGCTAGGCCTTTACACAAGGGCGGTAGCCTCTGTCCCCTCTACCGAGCTTGCGCCCCTAGCTTGGGTCACAGGGACAGACTCTGCAGAGTGTCCTTCGAAGGCAGGAAGGTATGTAAGGGCCTTCCTCAGGTCTGGTTTTGAAATAAAACACTGAGAAACAAAATGTTCCATGTGGGCCTGGGCACGAGGCCCAGGGTCAGGCGCAAGTGCCAGGCTGGGAACTCAGCAGGCTGAGTATCCCATGTACCCAGCAGAAGAATCCCTCCCTGTGGTCCCTGTCCACCAGGGGCGCAGCCCTGCCCCTCACACGAGGCCCGCAAGTACCTGCGCTCCTGGCCAAAGCACCACACTTGCTGCCTGCAGCCGGGCTTCCACACGGGCACCACGCGGCTGAAGGCCCGCATGCAGGGCTGGCGGCGGCCCACCAGGGTCAGCTCCTGCTCCGCACACACGTGGGGCCTGGGACAGAGGATGGGACGTTAGTGCCTCCACTGGGAGCCGACACCCACACACACACAGGCTGTCCAGGGGTCCAGTCTCCTGTGCAGATGTCACGAGCACCCCGCCCAGGCTCGAGGGCCAGGGTGCCGAGGGGGAACATGGCTGGCATGCTCCACATGGGCCGCGGGGCTGCTCGGACCCCCCAGGGCCCTCCACAGGAGGATTCGCCATGGCCTTGGACAGAGAGCTAGGTGGACAAAGGGGTAAACGGACAGATGAGGTGACAGACGGGGGGACCTCCCAGGAGGGCAGGATGGAAGCTGGGCAAGTGAAACCTGAGCCACGCTCCCTGTTCCGTGTCCCCAACCCCAGGAGGTGTGAACCAGCCAAAGCACCCAAATACCACCAGGCTTGCCCAGTGCCTGTGCTGCTGGACTGACACATGGCACGTGCCAGGCTTGAGGGCGCCAGGATGAAGGGCGTGGGTGCTCCTGCCCCGGGCAGCCTGGATGAGGTGGCGGCTGAGGGACAGAAGGAGCTGGGTGCCATGCTGCGTTGCTGCCTTCTGCCCACCAGAAGCTTTTTCCTCACTGCCCTATGCCCTGCTGGGAGCCCCCAAGGATGGACTGGATCTCTACAAACCGTGAGCCCAACAAACCCTGCCTCCTTGAACTTCGGGCATCGGGTATCCTGTCTCAGTGACAAAAGTAAAACAGGCTTCCCGTGCAGCTGGAGTGCGGTTCCTGACTCTGAGCCCAGCTCAGCTCCCGCAGGCCATGGATGAGGCTATGCAGGCCTGGCTCCTGGTGTGGCCCTGTGGCCCTTGTCCAAGGCTCTCAGCAGTTCTTTCTCGCTGACCCACAGAGGAGCAGGTGTTGGGGCCTCCAGGTAGAGAGGCCCCCCAGCACAGGGCCCTTCATCCCAGGGAGCAGGGGCCACAGGGCAGCAGGAGCTGGGCAGGGGTTCAGGCATAGGCACCAGGAGGTCTGAGCGCAACAGGAAATGGGGCTGCTAGGGGGGCTTGTCCTCGAGCCGCAGTGACCTGAATGGCCACTAAGCAGGGAGGGTCACCTGGGGTGGGGCCCACATCTCACCTCCACACACGTGTGCACTGGTCTTGGGTGAGCCCGTGTCTGTGGGGACTCCCAGGATACCATGAACCCGTGGGCTACACGCCCAGTAATCTCCCACAGTAGATCACCAACTGCCAGGCCACACACTCGTGCAGTGCCACACGTGCAGCCACTGGCCAACGTCGTAAGTCCTTTCCCCTAGCCCCTCCCCAGCCACTGCACCTCTTCCATGGAGACACCAGCCCCCAAGGGGAAGCAGGAACACAGTGGTCAAAGAACAGTCAAGCTTCCCAACACCCTGCAGTGGCCCAGCCAGGGCTTTGGTGGGGCTGGGCCACAGGAGGGGAATGTGGCCCTGTGAGTCCTCAGGCCAGGTCAGGATAGAAACCGGCAAGACCAGACTCAGAAGCCACATCACCCTGGGCAGGAGGCATCGGTGTAACTGTCTCACTCAAAGCCCCCCAGAGGGGAGGCCAGGCCCACAGGAGCCACTGCCACGCCTGATCCAGTCGGCCGGCCTGTTCTCTCCATTCTGGTGCCCACAGGCAGCCCTGCCAGCTCTGGGGGTGATCACCGTCCTTCCAGACCCCAGGAAAGACAGGCAAGCTGTCCTTCTGAGGCCAGAGAACTCCCCTCAGAGGCTAAGCCAGGAGAAAGATAAGCTATGCCCACTGCTAGAACTGGCCTGCTCGGTTGGCCGGCACCAGAGAGCCATCCACACCCTCCAGCGGACCGGGCTTTGCTTAAACTCAGAAGCTCACAGTTCAGGAAAGCCAGCCAGAGGGGCTGCAGCTGCCTGTGCCAGGGCCAGCTGGCTCAGCAGATCTCTGGAGGGTGAGGGAGCTGGGACCAGCCAGGACCAGGTACATTCTAGGACCCTGCCCACCCCCCCTCAGGCTGAGAGGAGCAAGAAGCAGACTTCTGGAAGCCCTGCGCCACAGTCTTCTGCCTCCTTTCTGCTGGCACCCCCTTCCTCTTTCCTTTGCACTGCCCTCCCTGGCCCTCAGGCTGCAGGAGACCTTGCAGCCCTACCAAGCACCAGGCACATATAGGTGCCTGACACAGCACCTGGCCACCAGACTCAGACAACAGGCAAGGGGCAATCGAGAACAGAAGCCTCA
>NDGN011547832.1:4215-17839 GCA_002564285.1 Tympanoctomys barrerae | reverse complement strand
CCTGGCTAGGGCGGGCGCAGCCTCAGCCCGGGACGCAAGCCGGGCCAGGCCCTGAGGTGTGGAGCTGCAGGATGCAGGACGCGGCTCGATCACGCCGATGTGTGGATGGCAACATGCCGTGCAGTGACTGGAGTTGAGTGTGCCTGGGGCTCCCCCAGGGAGGCACTCTGTACTGATTGGGATGCTCACTTCTGTCACAAAGCAGCTTTTGACACATCCCCTCTAATGCCCTGATACACAGCACGAATACCACACGGGCTCTTACAGGAGACACTCAAAGGATCGGCAGGAAAAGCTAGGCAATATCAGCTGGAGACACAGCCCCTCCGCGGGTCGTGAGGGGTCGCAGAGCTGGAGGGAAGCAGGGCGGGCCAAAGCTGCATCGGGTCTGCCACTCGGTGGGAGCTGTCAGCAGGCGCAGCAAACACCAATGACAAGATCAGAAACATCGACTGGGGCACGCGCGTGGCCGCCTGTGTCCACAGCTGCGATCAGAGCACCTTGTGGAAGCGAAGTTGAGTCAAAGGACATGCGGGCTGGGCCGAGAGGGCTCACCCACGCCAGCCTCAGTCACTGGAGCGGCTCACCCCGCCCAGTTTGAAGTTCCTGAGTTGTGGATGTGCAGTCACATCGCAGGCATCTCTCTCACCTGTAATTTTGTCCAAGTCTTAGTTTAAAAAATACCATATTGTTCTTGTTTTGCAGACTTTTGCCGTTAAACCGACGTGGTAGAATGACCACGGTTCACGCCGCTGGACACTTCCTTCCTGCTTTTCTCTGGTCTTGGTGCAGTCATGAGGGTTCGTCCATGTGAAGGGCTTCTGTACAGCCCTCCTCAGAACCACCATGGATGTCAGAGTGGCTGGCCACACTGTGCCGCTGCCGCAGGATGCCCCGGCTGCACCAGGCGGCTCCCAGAGGGCTGTGAGCTGCCCTGAGCACCGCATCTCCACGCCAGCCTCAGCGCTACACCCTGACGTGCACGCATCAGACACCGGCAGGGAGCTCACGACAGCAACTCCACCAGGCACAGGGGCCGTTGCCCTGGGGATGGCTGGCCTCCTGCGGGGCCCGAGCCTCAGTAAACCCTTCCTTTGGCTGAAGACACAGATTGTTTCCATAGAACCTAGACGTCTTACAGGTTCCCTAGGCACCCACTCCCAGCCATCCCCGAGGCTGAGGCAGCCCACAGAGCACTCCTGAGGCTGCTAAAGTCAGCGCGAGGACGGGCAGTGCCGGCGTCCATCTGTCCCTCCCGGCAGCACCACGGAAAGCACTTGTTCCAGGCGTGCAAATCTGGGCTGCGCCGCAGAGAACTGGGCTTCTCCACACTGCGGGTCCTGGTGTAAATCTGTCCTTGTCACCGGAAGGGACCTCAGGCAGCGTGTGTCAGTAGATAAGGAGCACAAAAGCAGGAGCTGCTCCTCCAGAGCCCCAGAACCCAACGCCTGACGGCCTGGCCTGCACCTGGCCCACAGCCATCGGCTCCATCTGGCCTAACACTTATCTGAGTGACAGCAGGGTAGGAAGGCATGGCTCCTGGGTACAACTGAGAAGGATGGGGCTGCTGAGAAGGATGAAGAACAGAAGAATTTGTTCTTCAGGGAACGGATAAGCCCCACCTACGCGACCTCCTCCCTGCTCCACCCTGGACCGCGTGGGATGCACTGGCTCCAAGGGGACTCTCCCAGGCCTCGGCACCTGGCAATGCCACCTTCGCAGCAGACTGCACTGCGTTGGGCCCAGTCCCACCCCACAGAGGACTCACTGAGCAACAAGGGATGCAGAAGTGTGGCTTGGGGCTGTCTCTCTCAGAGCCCTTTCCAACTGACTTGTCTCCTGGTAAAATCCATTCCCTTTTTACCCAAGAATCTGTTGCTCTTCATGCTTTTTGTCTTATAGACTTCTTGACACATGCATTTCCACCTGTTTCCTTAATTTCTGCATCCTCAGTGCTTCGTTTCAATTATGCTAACAGAGAGGCTGATGGAAGCCAGTTTCCGAGATATTTCTGAAATAGTGAGAGATCACAACAGAGCTCCTAGCTACGTGCGAGTAGGCACCCACTGCACACCCACCCTCCTCCAGAGGTCAGGCACGGGTGTACACCGTGCAGCACACGCCCGCACCAAACACCCATGAGGAAAGTGACCACACTTGGAATTAACAGCTGTGTTTCTAAGATCTGCAGAATTTAGCCTCCCGGCACGATCATGAAGGAGCATGCAGATCAAGTTATGAATATATTCATAGAACTAAAATTTATATTAGCAAAAAGATTAGAAACATCTTCTATTTCCATTAAAAATGGATTAAGTCAATAAATCACAGTAGACAAACACAATGGAGTAATACCTATCTGCTAAAAATGATTCTGGAAGCGTATTTAATGCTGTGGACTAGAGCTCGCAATTCAGTCAGTGCACACTGCAGATAATAAGGGGAGACACGTGGCACAGTTCAAAACAATATATACATTCCCTGCTTGGGTCATTCCCATCACTCTGTCCTGATGGGAAAAGCCATGAAAGGAAAACGTAACCTTATTTGTTTTAATAAGAAAACATGTCCTCTTCCAATCCAAGGTACTCAAGTGAATTTCACCAACAGAAAACTACATCAATTAGACAACAACAAGAAGTTTGTTTGTAATGAAGTAGCACAATGGGCCCAAGAATTCATGAAAGAATGGCCTGCTGCATGCATCGAAGTGCACCTGGCGGCGTGGGGGAGGGGCGTCGCTATGTGGCTGGGCTGGAGGCGAAGTGTAGTGGGTGCAGCTTTGGACTCTGGGTTGTTAGTACTCAGGCTGCACTTAAGGTTACAGCCAGGAAAGCCCCTCCAGGGCCAAGAGGGAAAGGCCAGGGAGGACAGCTGCAGAGCCCTTGGGGGGCCACAAGCAAGGGCTTCACAGAGCAGGACAGACCCACACTGTTCCTTCCAACCAGAACTGGAGTTCCAAGTGAATCCAAGTGTTGGCCTGAAACTCCAGTCTTTTTTTTTTTTTTTTTTTTTTTTAATTTATTGCAAGGTTTACAGGGTCTCACTACACAAATTGGACTCCTAGTGATCCTTCCGGTTTCATCTTCCCAAGTGCTGGGATTAAAGGTGTGCGTCACTACACCCAGTCTCAATCACCATCTCAGTGTGCCCCGGGGGTGGAGCCAGCTCAACAGGCCGCCAGGGATTGAACCTCTGACCCCTGTGTCTGCCTAAGCGGGCACTTTAATCTCCTGAGCTATCTGGCTGGCCCAGCTGAAACTCCATTCTTGAGTTACCTCTTCTCTTTAGGTGCAAAAGCAGCTACTGTTTTCTAAAAAGAGATGTATTGTTTAAAGCACCACTTGAGTAAATGCAGGCAAGCGCATAGGACTGCAGTTCAATTCCCAGCTCCAGAAGCTGTACCAGACCTGCCCTTAAGGCAGCCTGAAGTAGCCAAAAACAAAAACAAAAACAGAGATGTAAATTTCTAAGACCCTCTATGGAGCTCACTCTCTGGAGTTGGGAGGCAGGGGGCAGTTTAATGCCAACCTGACCAATCCAGGAAGTGGCACCACTTGGCACGCGGCTCCTGTGGGGACTGATCTTTGGAGCTCAGAGTTGTGTGTGGGGAGTCAGCTGGTGGTGGAGGATCTTTCATGAGCCCTGTCCCCTGCTCTGCTTCCCAGGGACCATGAGGGATGCGAGCAGCTCGGCTCCACCACGCCTACCGGTCACCACGCTGCACCTTGGAGCTGGCTGCATGAACTGTGCCCTCTGAAGCTGTGAGCTGTGTAGAGCTGCCCTCCTTAAGCTGTGGGTGTCTGCGATCATGTCCCAGCAACAGCAAAATGGGCTACCACGGCCCATGACCCCAGCACCCGCACAGCCTTCACATCCAAGGCACGCCCATCTGCCCTGCGGTACTGCTTCATCCAGTGTACCTGCCTTCCTGCCCCAGGGACAGCGTGCCATCATGTGCAATGCCCCCTTCCTGCGCCACAGACTTCACTGCAGACTTGGGACTTGGATCATGGGTGCTTGAAGGGATGTTTACATCTTCTAAAGTGACCAAACCCATTACACACACCCCAGATACACAGAGATACAGACACATACAAACATGTACACACACAGACACACACACAGGTGCATGTGTACAGAGACACACGTGCATACAGACACGCACACACGTGAACGTGCACAGTCACACATGTGCATACATACACAGAGACACATACGTGTGCATGTATATAGACAGACACATAAACATGTACACACAGACACAGGTATGCACACAGTGCATTGTACACAGTTGCACAGACACACATATGCACATGCATACAGAGACATGCACATGCATGTGTGTGCTCACAGACAACATGTGCCCATGCACACACACATGCATGTGCAGCCACACATGTGCACACATATACATAGACACATACATGTGCATATGTACACAGTCACAGACATACAAGTATGTACATAGACATACACAGTGAGTGTGTAGTCACATAGACATGTGTGCACACATACAGACACATGTGCATGTGTAATCACACAGACACATACACACAGGTGCATATGTACACAGACACACATGCACATGTACACAGACACACACATGCATTGCAGTCACACACAAGCACATGCAGACACACACATGCACACGTGTGCATGTGCAGTCACACGCATGCACACATACACAGATACACACATGTACGTGCATACAGACACAAGCATATATGCATGGACATGCACACAGGTACATGTTTACACAGACACAGACACACATGCGCATATACACAGAGGCACACAAGTGCATGTGCAGTCACACAAGCATGTGCACACATACACACAGACACATACATGTGCATGTATACATAGTCACAGACACACAAGCATGTACACAGACACACATGCATATGTACACACAGACACACAGTGCAGTCACACAAACATGTACACAGACATGCAACAGTGCATGTGCATAGACACACATGTGTACACATACAGACATATACACACATGCATGTGCACACACACATGTACACACATGCGTATGCACATGTGTAGTCAAACACATGTGCGCACACATGTGTACAGCCACACACACAAGTATGTACACACAGACACAGAACATGCACATGCAGAGAGACACAGACACATGCCTATGCACAGACATACATGCACACATACAGACACACGTGCATGTGCACACAGACATAAACACACATGTGCGTGTTCACACAGCCATGCACACACACATCAGCATGTACACACAGATGTGTGCAGGTGCACAGAGTCACACAGACACACACGGAACACCAGGGCCTAGCCCTGCAGCTTTCAGGGCTACGGAGATTCTAGGAAGCACAGCTTGCCAGGGCCTTACTACTGAGGGGCTGAAGAGACAGAGACACATTCGGCCAGGAAAGCAGAGTGAGGGTGCTCCTGCAGCCACCCACCACTGCGGGAAGGCATAGTCTCTAGTCCCAACATCAGTGGAGCTGAATGCAGCCCTGCCACCCCAGAGCAAAGAGCTGCACAAGAACAAGTACCACAGAGAATGGGCCGAGACGCTCACTGGCGGGCTGCCCCCATCCACTCTGACCTCCGTGATGCTCCAAGCGCACACTCGTGTGGGCACGCATGTGTGCGTGTGTGTGCGTGTGTGTGTATGAGTGTGAGTGTGTGTGAGCCGAGTCCGGAGCACTGATGGGGGCAAACGGGAGCCCACTGTTTTAAAGAATTTTATCTCTCAGGTTTACTTACATGTATTTCAGATATAAAATTAAACTACATAGAATGTTAATTAAAATTAACATGCAGTTAAAAATATAAAGATACATTCTTCTGCAACATGAAAGTTCTGACTGGTGCAAATTGAGACGTGAGAGACAGCTGCTCCCCCAAGCCGTGAACGACTTTATCCCAAAGCGATTACTTCGATTGACAAGGCTCTCATATTTGAAAAATGGTTGCGGAGTGACTCAGGTTTTGAACTCATTTCAAAGTCAGAAGGCAGATTCTTGGCTGTACACAAAGGTATTAAAGTCCAAAAATTTCATTTAAAGCTCCCCGCTGGAATTCCACATCAATGTCACACCAGCCTTGCTCTTTGAACAGAATCCCACTTACCTCGCTGGGATTCCCACAACCAGTTTATCTTCTTTAGCATGCAGCGCGCATCCCACTTCATTAAAGCCAGTTTCTGAGCTGCAGTGTCCACACTGGCTGAGGAATTTGGACTAGATTCAAATTCAGACCAACATGGGTCTGCAGGACACCCCAAGGGCCGAGGAGGGCCAGGAGGACTTCTGGAGAAGACCATGCTGTCTGCACATCCAGAAGTGAAATAGCTTATAATCCCAGCACTCTGGCAAACTCAGGCAAGAAGTGCTTAAGTTTGAGCCCAGTCTGGGCAATTAGTGACTTAACAAGACCCTGTCTTAAAATAAAACATCAAAGAAGGGCTCGGTACAAAGCCCCTGGCAAGTGTGATAGCGCACTGCCCCACCCCCACTGGCAGGTGAGGCCTGCAGCTGCTGGGCATTCCCGACCACCTGTGAACAGCCCTGTGACACCTGCTATCCTAGAGGAAGAGGATGGAGAGAGCGGAAGCCTCTCCACGGCTCCAGCCTGTGCTTCACCCGAGCCGCCTCGCAGGGTGAGGGCAGTGTTGACCTGGCCTGTGCCCGGCACCAGGAGCCAGCGCTGAAGCCTGAAGCTGTGGGTGGGGACACTGCTCCCGGCTTCCCATGGCCCCACTCCAGGCCCTCCTTGGTCCCTGGGCTGCCGCTGTGGAGGGAGGCCACGCCCATGCCCAGCCAACTGGAGTGTTATGTTTCTCCCTGGTGGGCCCAGCAGGAGCAGAGGGGGCCAGGGGCAGTTTCCAGGTCGGAGGCATTTCCAGGTAGGCTTGGCGGCCCCAGTGCCTGAGCAGGCTTTTGAGCGCCCCTCAAGTCCCGGAGCTAGCAGCAGGGCGGCTGGCTTGCTTGCTGAACTATTTCATAGTCCTGCAGGCCTCCCCGAGAAGCGGGGGAACTGGACCTCCCCCTGCGCCAAGGCACAGAGGCCTAGCAGAGGCTTCCGGGAGCCTGCGGTCTGCGGCCAGGCCCCACCTGCAAGGAGCTCACCCTAAATGAGTCTCAGGTTTGATCTAATGGGGGACACAGCAATTGCTTAACTTTATCACACTAACTTTCTTACTTTTGTTTCATAGTATCTCAGCAACTGTCTGGAATTATAAAAAGATGACAAATTATGAAATCATCCTAATTTTATTATTCAAAGACAATGATATGAATGATTGTTTCTAAGAGTGACACGTGGTCACTGTTCTACACACAGACCACTCAGATCGCTAGGTTGAGACCTGCAGCAGGACTGCGACTCTGACCTCTGTTGGCTCATTTATTCCTCCAAGTTTGGTCTTTGTCACTTGGCAGGGTCCCAGGTATCCTGTGAAAGACCCAAGCCCAGCCCACGTCTCAGCAGGAGCCCTGGGCCCGGTGTGAGAGCCCTAGCCACTGCCTTTCCCTCTGCCCGTCCACAGCACAGGTGCCAACAGTGCCAGGCGAGGGCTAGCGCAAGGTCCCTCCAGGCCTTTGGCCACGTGCACAGGAGCACGCTCGCTTTAATCCTCCACTCTGATATAGTCAGGGGAACAGATGTGGGCAACACCAGTTCTCGCAGACCGTGCCGAATCTCCAGCACCCAGCTGCACAGGGGGCCTGGCCTGCCCCTGCCACTGCCAGGAGCCCGGCACAGGGCGGGGCCTGGATGCAGCCACGTGTTCCCACGCGAGCGCTGCTGAGGTGCAGCTGTCAGGTGTGCCGCACGTTTCAGCCGCACACATGGTGCTTCCTGAGTCCTACAGCAGTGCGGACCACAACCCCAGTGGCCTGCACACCTGGCGCCTCCTCGCCACACGGGCTGTGTTGCTGCAGCAGCAGCCCCTCGGCACCCAGGCTGCAGGACTGAGCTGAGCTGCGGTGTGCACCCCACCCCAGCCCAGGAACCTCCACTGGCGTTAGGTGGAGGTGGCGTCTCTGCACCTGCCGAGGCCACACACGGTGTCCTCCAGGGCACTCTGTGCTGCTGCACAGCCTTGGTCATGGCTGAGTAATGTTCCTTTGGTGTGTCATGTACACATGTCCTGGGGGCACACAGGAATCTCTGTGTTCTGGAAGGAAGGCTTCCTGAGAGGCCAACGGCTCAGGTGCTCACTGAGACTACATCAGGGACACCAAGCGTCGGAGAACTACCCCGTCTTTCGCACCCTCCCCATCCAGCTGCCTCCTGCCCGTGGGAGCCACGGCCACCCCATCCAGACTCCACTGTAACCACAGCTGCTGCGTTGGGAAGCATGTAGAAAATAGGTGAGTAATCAGCCCAGCAAGCCACGTCTCATGCACAACCCTTTCTCAGGTAACACACCAGACTCTGAGGCTCTCCTAAGGCACAGAGCCGGCCTGTTCATCTTTGTACTTCCTCAGCTCCTGGCGCAGTGTCTTAGAAGGAGATTTGTAACATGAAGAGCAGGGGACTGAACAACCAACACACGAGCAGAACATCTGACGACAAAATAAAATAGCGAGGGCAAGCGCCCGCTCTGTCCCAAGCATCATGATGAACACTGTCGTGCTCAGCACTGCCTGGCTCTGCCTTCGTGATGAGGACAGGCATCAGGAGCAGCAGAGCTGGCTTGGGGCAGCAGGTGAGGAAGGGAAGACGGGTTGCTGCTAGCCTGCACCTTCGTTTATGCTCCTTTGTTCTTTTATCTTTTCTATCCTGGAGATTTATGACTTAGTATAATTAATAATTTGTGGTTTGGGTTGATAATGGATTCTTCCAAATCTAATTACCATAAATTCCATGAAAGTGTGACTGATTCCTTAAATCTAGATGACAGCAAATGGACCATTCTTGATTACAATGTTGAAATTTCAGGAAAGCAGCCCCCCTGCCTGCCCCAGTACATCTGAAAGAAGTTGTTCCCCGGCCCACAGGCACACACGTGTCCCGGGACAGTGTCCACACCCAGGAACACCGAGAAGGCAGCAGCCTCCCCTCAGCAGATGCTCTGGTCAGGAGGGCTTTGGCGAAGCTGCCTCTTGCAGGCCCTGCACACAGCAGGCCTCGGCTACAGCTCACAGCACTAGACGTGCCTGCTTCAGAGGCCTGTTTCGGGTTGTTCCCAGGTTCAGGGATTGAGCTTTGGGTCCTGAGACCACAAAATTGGCTGGGGAGGAAATATCCTAAGTCCTCACTGGCCCAATCTCCCCAAGGTCAATTACAGAGGGATGTTGGGGAGCTCTCAGTCACTCAGCGACCATCACAGTGCCCAAAGGCAGCCAAGGGGACGACGACGCTGAGCATGTCACCTGTTGCTGAAGTCTCGTCATGTGACTGCTCACCATGGGACCCAGCAGGAGGACACACCCACCTTCCTTCCTGGCTTCCTGAACACTAGTGAGACGTAGGCAGAGCCACACCGTGGCAGGAGCCAGGAAGGGAGAGGGCCAGAGGCAGGCTCCTCCGATCAAGTCTTGTGCCCTCAGCTGGTCAGGGCCTTCTCTCTAGGCCTCTAGCTCGGTGAAGATCGTATCTCCTGGGACGATGCCCATGGCCAGGCAGCCACTTTGCGGGCCCACAGGCATTCCATGCATGTGTGGACACTACACCAGGCTCTTCCAGAGGTGACACAGCCAGGAGGTCTTAGCTGCTATCTTAGCCACTGTCCCCTCAGTGGGACACACCCACCTTAAGAGGACAGGTTCATCTGACCTGCAGGTTCAGCCCCTAGTCGGCTGGCTTCAAGGCTGAAGCAGAAAGGTGGAAGGGCACAGTGGAAGAAAAGGCGCCCACCCATGGGGGCTAGAAGCAGAAAGGAGGGGAGGAGCCAGCTCACGCCCAGGGGCCACCTCTACCCAGCACCGAGCCCCCAGCACACTGGGCCCTGAACGCATCCACGGGGGGAGTTATGGCCCCATCACCCTCCGCTGTGGACTACGGGACCCACCACCGCAGCCAAGAACTTCCCCACCTTGATCGCGTGCTGGTGCTCGCAGAGTGGACGGGGACCCACACACCTGAAGCAGCTGCCAGTGGACAGCGCGGGGGAGGAGATTCAAAATGAAAGGAAAACAGGTCATAAGTGAGGAAAATGTGGTTTCTGAAGTATTTCATTCTCAGGAAACAATGAAATCAACTTTGTACTCCTGCTGGAAGTCGGATGGACCCTGGAGTCCTCCTTGGGAGCTCAATTCTGCGCGAAGACCCTGGATTGGGGTCGTATGGCCTGACGAGCTGAGGACATACAGAGCGTGCTCACAGTGGGGAGCTGGAAGCGCCCACAGATGCCACGCCCTGCTCTGTGTTCACTTCCTCTTTGGCCACTGTTCTCAGTAATATAAAGGGCTCATGGGATTTATAAGCGCTAATTCTAGTATTTCTCTTCACCAACATTCACTTGCATTTATCTGATGCACAGTTCCCAAATATGCATCAGAATGTAGCAAGCAGACCTGGGCAGAGCACCCAGAAAATAGGCTGTGCTTTATCCAAGCACTGAAACCAATGCCTGATAGTTGAATTATCCAGGACCATAAAGATAAACATTTATTCCTGAGCAAATCAATGAGGTAGAATTGTTTTGATGCCAGCTGGAGGCCTGAATCTCAGATATTGGATATTATTCTTAAAAAAGAAAGAAATGTGCAAATCAGGGCTCATCTGTGCATTTTCTGTCATTCTGCACACCCGCATGATTGTCCCAAGTCTCAGACACCAGATGGTGTGCATAATTCACCCTCTTTCACCGAAGCTTCAGCATTCAATCGCTGCAGCAGCTTCACCTCAGATTGTAAATGTACTATGTACACAGCCTCCCGGGTAGGTACAGCCAGGAGCCTCGCGGGCGAGTGTGGCTCACAATACATAGCTGGGAAGAAAAGCTTCCGCTGAGCCGGCAGCTGTGGAAGTGGACAGTTGGACAAAGACAGTCTCCCTGCAGCACAGGCTCAAATGAAACTTGTGCTTATCTCAGAGGATCATCCAGTATTCTCCAACAGGTGCCTGCAGAGGACAGAGCCCGAGGGCCACTCCCCAAGGCACCTGCGGGCTGTGAGCGCGCAACAGGTGGGCAACACCTCCAGCAGAAAGCACGCGGAGGCGCCATCCGGGAACACGCCCTGGCACGCGCCTGGAATCCTGCTTGACTGTGCTGCAGGAGCACCAGACAGGGCCATGGCCTCTCGCCAGGGTGTGAGCAGTGTCCAGCTGAGCTGGGCGCAAGCCACTCCTGAGTGCCACAGACGCCTCCGTCTTGCCCACAACACATGACATGTGCACATAGCCCCCCTAAGCCATCCCTGCGCTCCCGTCCTCTGATCTGCACACACTTGTGCACACAGCCCCCTTCCTCTTATCCAAATCCTTAGACATGCAGCTGGGGCGCCTGGTGAGCCCATGGGGTGGCAGCGTGGGGCATATGTTCACACACAGCCAAGTGGCTTGGTTCACTCTGTAGACCGTGGAACCTTGACAGACGGGAAGGAAAGGACTTGATGTGGCCTGCGCTTCAGTGATAGTAACTGGCAGCTGGCCAGAGAGGCCAGCAAGACTGGGGAGGCTGCGAGTGCCAGGGAGACCCTGGGAAGGGGGAGCAGAGGTTCTGATGGCCCAGCTGAGTCTTTTTCACTTGGAAGCCCAGAGAGGCCAGAATTGCTCCAAATATTTCCAGTAAAAGCACAAATTATTAGTGGTGCTGAAACTCCCATAAACAACAGGCACGGAAGGAGCATGTGCCACGCCTCCGGGCAGGGCACAGCCAGTGGCCTCTGCGAGAAGGCCAGGAGCGCTGAGGACGTCTGTGCTCCAGCTGTGGCTACCAGCAGGGATCTGCGTCCACAGATAGGGAAGGCGCCTCCTGGTGGCTCTTCTGGCCACCACGTGTGTCGAGTCTCTTCTAAAGCGTGGAGTCAGTATTGCTTCTTGGAACGTAACCGCAGATGAAGCCTCTATGCGCATATCAGGGTAATCTCTGCTGTGCATTCTGCGCTGCCGCCTGTCTGCCCTGCCTGCCCTCTGTTGTTATTCCACTTCTTTACCCATCCCAGGGTCAGCATCAATGTGTACAACGGGAATTCTGGAAGGCCCGCTGCGGCTGCATGCTGTGTCTGCCCTGCTGAGCTCAGTTACCCACTTGCTCTGCTCTTGGAGGGAAGGCAACGGTGGTTCCTTGGCCTCAGTGCTGGGGCACTTGGATCAAAGAAGCCACACGCTTCTTCAGTCGCCAGGCTCAGCTCCTCAGCCTCTCCGCTCTCCTCAGCTCCTCTGTGGCTGCAGCCCTATTCTGCACGCTTGCTCTTCTTCCACATCATGCCTTTTTTTGAGCAGAGGCATAGGAAATATTCCCGCGCTGTTCTCTCTTTTCCTAATTCTCTTTTCAGCTCTGTCTGATCCACTTTCTAATATTCAAATACTGGCCGGTTCTCATGCCCACCGTACTCACTGCCACTGTTTTACCTCACACCGTGCATCTCTTTCTGCCCAGGTCCCTTCGCTTTGGGGAAGTGCACCTAGTGATTCTGGGCTGCTTGGTGCCAGGCAGAGGTGTGGGTCCCGGTGCCTGCTCTGTCTCCAGGCTCTGCTCCTCTCGCCCTTGGAGTTTCCTTATCTCTGCTCATCTAGGTAGGGAGAGGGAGCCCTTCACCCACGTGGCTGGGTCCTCCGGGCCCCTGGAAACGCGCTTCCCACGTGTCTGACCGGCAGCCGCACCTTCCTGGCCAGTGTGTGGGCTTCCTTCATCACAGGTGGGGAAGAACTCTGCTGTGGGCCATGCCTCTGCCTGTCCCTAGGCCTCTCCCCAGGGCATCAACCCCAATGCAGCGTGGTCCTTCCTAGGCCCCTCCTCAGCCCTGACTGGTGCTGACCCTTGATTTAAGATTCTTCTGCATTTCTTGGGGCTCAGGGGGCTACTCAGTTTTTTATTCAAGCTCAGCTGCACATTAAACTGGATTCCACTGTATGTTATGCTGCACTCACGTGGGTTTAGGGGATGGGAGTTTCTGCCACAGCCCAGTCTGCCCACTTTCGGGCCACCTCCATCAAGCCCTTGCCGTCTTCTGCCCCAGTGACAATGCCAGGTTTCCAACAAGGCTTGGACCATATCTGGGTTCCAGAGGCAGCTGCTGGACAGAGGACTCCATGCCCGGCGAGCGGGTTTCCTGGAGCCGCGCACGCTGAGAAGGCAGCAACACCTCTGTGCCCCACTCCCAGTGCCCAGCAGACCCAGGGAGGACATGGCTCGGAACTCAGGGCTCTGGAGCCCCAGGGAGCTGGGGCAGATGCGCCCCTGGCCTAGATAGCACGTGAGGGACAGAAACACTCCTCTTAGTTTTCAGAAGCAACCTTATTATCCTTGCTGTTTAGTGGTCTTACAAACCCCAGATGATGTGATTGGGTGCAGTGTGCTTTGCCTTCATCAGAGTTGCTTGGGGGGAAATCTTGAATTTCTCTTATTTAAAAAAATCAAGAATGTAAAGCTACTAAATACAAGAAAAACGCCCCTCCATTTCTTTTTCTTTTCTTTCTTTCTTTCTTTCTTTCTTTCTTTCTTTCTTTCTTTCTTTCT
>NDGN011547829.1:12024-23627 GCA_002564285.1 Tympanoctomys barrerae | reverse complement strand
TCTTTCTTTCTTTCTTTCTTTCTTTCTTTCTTTCGTGGAACTGGGGATTGAACTCAGGCCCTTACTCTTGCCAGGCAAGCACTTATTCTACTGAGCTATCTCCTCAAACTTACTGTGTTTACAGTTGATTTTTTTTTTTAAAGCTTATTAGCCAGTTAGATCTCGAACAGGTGTCTGTATGTGAGTACATAAAAGGAATTATCAAGACTGAAGGAGTTTTTATCCTGCTTTAAATAAAATTTTGATTATTACAGAGAAGAGAGAGGATCTAGAAATTATTCAGTGATTTATTTCTCATGATATCATAGAGAAGAAACCTTTTCAGATATGAAGTTAAGTTTCTGAATTTCCCAGGGTTATTGTGGAGGTGCTGCCCCTCAGAAATTGCTCTTTAAAATGTTGATTAAGTTTCCCTTTTTAAACTCCTAATCTCCCTAAGCTTTTCACAGAAAAAAATTTAGCCTTTTTCCTGAGGCCTCGCTTTCATTTTGATGCAGTTATGCAATGGCCAGCGGACCTCATCGGAGCTGGTTACCTGTGTCAGCGTTGTCCTGGGCGTGACCTGTTCAGTGGGTGCAGGCTTGCTGAGCCGTGGCACTAGGCCTGATGAAACTTTATTTTGTGATTGATTGTTCACATCACTCTCTTCACATTTTTGGAACCAACTGCATGATCTGGCACAAATCACTGTGTCTGCAGGGTGTCCATTCTCCGTCAAAATTACAGTCCTCTTACCTATTTGTAGGGAAAGTGAAAACAGGGTTGGGCTAATGAGTTTCAAAGCTAAACACAACGATTCATTTCCAGGGAAGGGAAAGGTGAGGGGATGGCATGTTTACCATCAATGGACTGAAGCCTGGACAGTCACCCGTATGCTCTGTTTTACATTTAGATTAAATGCTCTCTTCCCCAGCAGCTGCCTGGTGATTACCACAGAAGGGATTTCCATCAAGTGAGAGGGGTGATTGCATTTTCTTCTCATCTACTTGTCAGTCGCTTTGGCTTCTGAGATGTGCATGGGACTGAAATGCAAGTGATGATAGCTTGCCTGAGTCAGCTCTTTGGGTGTTCCTTTGCTTGGGATGGAATTGTAGCTTCGTGCGTGAGCTGCCTCTCACTGAGGATTTCAGGACCGGCTGTCTTCTCAAGGGCAAGACCACACACGGGACGTTTGCTAAAGCAGTTCTCCGGAAATTAAAAGCAGTGCTCTGGATGTAAACGTATCAATTTTTTTTTCATGTTCAAAATAATAAAAAAATAAACATTAGCAAGACAATATGATGTTTGTACATGCAGGTCTGATCTTTTTCACTTACCCATACAGTCTCTCCTTGCATCCATTTATGTACAAAAGCCTCAAAATTATCTTTTTCATAACTGAGCAATACTCCATTGTTCTTATAACTTTATTTAACTACTTTTGCACAATTATGTCTGGTAACCTAGACAACTAATTTGAAGATAACATGAAATACAACAACCATTGTGGATTTCCTATTACTTTGGTTAGTGAAATTTTATATCATTTTTAATGCTGCTTTTGCTATCTTATATTCTTAAAATTTTACAGAAAAATTAGAAGCAATGTATAATTTCTTTTTTATATATTTATTTATTTATTTACTTTAATGTACTTAGTACAGGGTCTACAGGATCTCACTAGGCAGCTCTGACTCATAGTGATTCCCCTATTTTCAGCCTCCCAAGCGCTGGGATTACAAGCACGTGCCACCACATCCAGTCTCAATTGCTGTCTCAGTGTGCCCTGGGGGTGGGGCCAGCATGGCACACTGGGGATCAAACACCCTGTCCCTGCATCTGTCTAAGTAAGCATTTCAATCTGCTGAGCTATCTGATGGGCCCCCATAATTTCAAAAAATAAGATGATAGGAATTCAACGATTGTCATTATAGTGCATATTGTTGTCTTCAAAGTCCTTGTTCAGATTACCAGATAAAAGCATGCAAAACCGGTTAAAATTAAACTTTTTTTTTTTTTTTTGGTGGTACCAGGGATCAAACTCAGGACCTTGTGCTTGCCAGGCAAGCACTTATTCCACTGAGCTATCTTCCTGGCCCCTATCAAAAATTAAACTTTAACTGTTCCAACATAGCTAAGAATTTATGAATTTTCAGTCTAGCTCAAAATTCAGATTTCTTTTTCAGCAGTCAGTTGGTGCTGGCCTATGCCTTACCAGACACAGGACTATAAAAATGTGCAATTTTTGCCAAGTGTCATATGTATTATTTTTTCTCTTAAACTCATTCTATTAATTTGTTGGTACATTTTAGGTATACATAATGACCATATTCATCATGGGGAATACATTTATTTTAATTGCTATTTGCTTATCTTCATTGCTTGCAATTTATTGATTGAACTGATAAGGACAGAACATTGGAATTTCCTGTGATAGCCCCAGGTTGTTTATCTGGTCACCTAGCAACTTGAATGCAACACATTTTAAACGACACGGAAGAGCTTTGCTTATGGACTATATTATGTTATGTGGCTTGTTCCAGAAAACAAGAGAAGAAAAAACATCAATAGCCAGTGCAGAGAGGCATTCCATTGTTCCTTCCACATAACTCCTAGGAACATCTGGTCTCATTAATCTCCAGTGCCTTGCTTGATGTGATAGACACATCCTGCTTTTCCATTCATCTCAAGCATGGTCCATTGAAAACTGTTGTTGCATAGCAGTATGAGCAGATGCTTGTAGAGCACATGTTTTTCAAAGTATTCAAAACGAAGAGCATTGTCCAGCAGCGTGAGAATGGAACTCAACATGTGTTACCTTATGGTCATTGGTGTGAGTGTAACTTGGATCAGAAATAGCTGAAGGATTAGTTCAACCTATTGGGTGGTCTTAGAATAATTTCTTACAGATTACCAGTGCAGAGCCAATGTTGACAACCACAGAGTGAATTATGTTTGAGATTCCCTGATGTGGTTTCCAAGAGACAGTGGCCCACGGATGCCATACAGTGCAGACACATTAGGAAGTGCTCTATTAGGAAGTTAGCAGTTAAATTACTTCAAAATTCAAAATAAGCTGCAACTTATAAAAGTTCTGAAGTAGAGCTATGGTCCTATGAAGGTTAATAGAATTATCTTTCTTGAAATTTTATAGTAAAAGGATGATGATTCTTAGCAATAGACAAATACGGGTTTGAATTACTCTTGGAACAGGCAGTAACCAACTGCAACCTCAGGAAAATGATTTAACTTCACTAAACCTCACTATTATTACACATAACATTGGAATAAAATTGCCCACCTTGAGATTATGAGGAATAAATTAGGAAACAGGGTTGTACCTGGAATAGAAGATATATAATTTTATTATTTTCCGTAAACGGTTAAGTGAAACTTTACTACATATTCTGAGATGGTTCTGTTGAAAAGCCATGATCAAGTTGCTCATTGCTTTGGAGAGCCTCAGGGAGGGAGGAAGGGAGAATCATAGCAACAGCAGGAACTGCTTCATGCTGAAGGTCTGTAGTGCAGGGGAAAGGGATTTACTGTTGGCATCGATGAAGTTAGGTCTTTTTTTTTTTTTTTAGCAAAGTGATTTTTGCTATGTCACCTTTTCCCCTCAATGATTTTTGCTGCTCAACAGATTGTTTCTCAGTTTGTGAGAGGATATTTCATTGTATCTAATCAGGACACCCTCATGCCTTCTAGTCAGGGCACCAGTGTCTCAATAACATGCTCATTCCGATGATAACGGCATTAGTTCACTTGTAACGGTGGAGGTCTTGTGCTCTAATCTCCTCTTAAAGGGTACAATCATAGTGGAAGTAAAATTCTAACAGCAAACTTGAAGGGAATATTCACACCATAGTAGGTCAGGAGGTTGATTTTTGAGGGGAGGGTGTGGGAAATTAAACTCAGGTACGTCTTGTACTGTGGAGCTTATTTCTCTTCTTTTTATAGGATTTTTTTTTTAAATTTCTAGGACTCAACTTAATCTATTCCTATTTATAGAGTCTTTCCTGACCTTTTCCATTTTTGATACCTTTGCCCTGCATTATTTTTTTTGACATTTAGTATAAACACTCAAAATTTAACTTTTGATTTTGTTATATTGAGTAACTTTTTATTTATTTATTTATTTATTTATTTATTCAATTTTTGGTGTAACCTGGGATTGAACTCAGGCCCTTGCACTTGCCAGGGAAGTGCTTGTTCCTATGAGCCATCTCCTCTGCCCTCTAACTTTTACTTTGAAGGTAGAATCTTTTTAGATTCTAGAGCTCTAGAATCTAGAGCTCTAATGCTCTATTTGCCCACTACATACTACTTACTTGTTAAAGGCCCTAACGTAGCACATAGATGTGACATATTTGTATTGCATGTAAATGTGAACTAGTGAGTAAGTTATTATTGACTAGCTGATGTCTGAAAATAAATGATCTTGGTATCCCAGGAAGGTGTGTGGATTTACCTCTGACACTGACCCTTGTGTGGTGCTCCTTTCCATCATAGTCTTATAAAGTCATGTGACTACTTCTGACCAGTCACCTATGAGTAGGCGACGCATCAGAGAAGAGCTCTTTCCTGTGGGGAGAGGAGCAGACATCACAGAGCAGTGTGGATCGCTAACTCACTAGCTGGAGGGCCGAGCCTGAGACAGATACGTCCTGGGAGCAAGACATAAACCACATTATATGAAGTTACCAAATGCAGTAGTGTAATAGTGTAACTTGATTTTGTAACATGCTGTAGTTTCTCTTGACTAGCGCTGTCTCTGGTTGTAATGTGCCCCCTGGCCCTCCACATCTGGAAGGTTCACCCAGTGACTCCACAGCTGGTCACCCCTGGAGTGTGCTGGCCTCTCATTCTCTTTCCCAGCAAACCAGGGCAATGAGATTAAACAAGTGTTGCAAATTTTAATAACTAAAATGTTACAGAGGAAAGGTAGGATGTGAACAGCTGGAGTGCGAGGAGCGTCTGTATGCCTACTTCAGCTATGCATAGACTTGGATGCAAAATAACTAATTTCTGCTATAGCCATTCACAAATAACTTACTGTGACTCAGTTCCTTTATAGGCCAAATAAAGACAACAATGTAAGTGGTAAAAAGAGCAAAGCATATACAAAATGTGAACTGTATTAACCATGTAATGCTTTCTAAATAAGTGGTGATCCTACAGAATACAAATAATCTCTTTAAATAAATACATTTCAGACTAAGGAAGAATAACAAAAACTCCCTTTTATTATTCTTCTTGGATTTTTTTCACTTGTATATATGGCCAGACTGTCTTTATAGCTTACTTATTTTTCTAGGACATCCCAGCAGACTGGAGCTATCTGAGCGTAGGAGACATTTGAATACTTTTCCTTATTCCACAGAATGTAGCACAGTGCCTCCTGCTGAGCAGGACACCAGTGTGTACTCCCTTCTGGTGTCTCACAACACGGGACATATACAAGAAATCATTACTTAGGAAAAGCTTTTGATTCATATTTATGAAGAAAATGAGAGAAGAGACCCTAAAAGGATTCAGTGAGCACCTCATCCTGCCACCTGTTTTCACCTTAACTTGGAGAAAGCAGATTAATGCCTCCTACCAAGGAGAGATCTCAAAATAGTGTTTTAGTGAAACATAGTTGGAAATAATGGAGAAATCTAATTCCCATTTGACTCATGGGTCTCAGGAGTGAACATTCAAAAAAATTTAAGAAGAAAAAGACAAAAACAGGAGCATAAAAAACACAGTGTTTTATGATACGATTAGAAACTAATCTCATTTAGGCCAGTGATGCCATATCAACAATCATCTCAGTAACAGTAATACTACTTGTGAGCATTTCTTTTCTTCTACAGAAGTTTCTGGTTATATAAACTTAGGAAGTGGTTGCTTCTCAGGTGTTTGGTATACAAAATCGAGCTGTATCCCTGTGTCTGATGCTTGTTTTTGTCACTGTTTGTTTGTACCTTCTGGAAGAATAGAGAGGCCACCATCATCCTAAGTGTACCACTAATAGCAGTGTTAAGCAAACAAAAGCAATGAAAAAGATGGCCTCTATCTCTTTTAAGGGGGAAGTCCTGCAGTTCAGTGATGCAACATTATATTCCAGGGAATCTTGGTATCACTGAGCATTATAGAAAATTTTAACAATAATAGGTTGTGCTGAGGGAGAAAACTGACTAAATTTTTAGTGGAATAAAGACTCATATATTTATTGGCAAGAACAAGAAATAAGTGATCATCATCGCATAACTTATTTCAATGAGATTGCTTCAAAATGACTCTTACTCCAAAAATTATCTCGCCAAATTCACTAAGACAAATCATCACAAAAAGACACAAAACATAACGCAACCACAAGCTCTTATTGAAAAGATTAGCCCAAGGAGTTAGAAAATTTACTCTTTTCAGACACCTTCCAGCACCTTTCTGAATACTTTGCCAATATAGTTTACCCAACTACTTCCTTAGAAGTGATTTTGTTTCATACATACTATTTAAATGTCTTGGGATAAGCCATGCAACACTTAAATTTAACTATGTTATTTATGAGTTCTTAATGTCAGCCCTCAGTCTGCAACAAGCATAGAGAAATATCTTGTGCACAATATGATCTATTTGAGACAACAGAATTGAGCCAGTTCTCAATGAAGTATATTTTATTTCTATCAGGTAGACATAAATATGGAATGCTGGGAAGTAGAAAGTAGAATT
This sequence comes from Tympanoctomys barrerae, assembly GCA_002564285.1. Taxonomy (NCBI): domain Eukaryota; kingdom Metazoa; phylum Chordata; class Mammalia; order Rodentia; family Octodontidae; genus Tympanoctomys; species Tympanoctomys barrerae. Next base: position 16,931 of record NDGN011547829.1, on the reverse strand, counting down.
CTACTGGGAAGTGCTTGGAGATAAGGAGTAATTTTAGCCAATGTTTTCACCTTCCTTGGTAGTGAGGTATTCAGTTATACCTGAGCAATTAATCTTAATGGTGAGTCCTCCTTTTGTCCCATCTCATGTGAGAGTTCCTATGTTTCCTGCCTTAGACTCACCTCACCTCATAGTTTTGGCCTATAAAAATCCCTAGAAAAGGTAGATCCCTCAGCCACTAACTCGGATCCCTATCTGTCTCTCTCTCTTGGACAGAAGATTTCTTTCCCCCAATAAATATATTCTACTCTTAAAAAATACAGGCAAATATCAGTGTCATGCTGCTGCATCAAAGATCTTCCCTTTCCTCCTTTTCTATGGCCCCCTGTCAAACATGTGCTATATGCATGAGATAATTTTGCTTTGCATTTTGTTATAAAAAAAGCATATAACATGATGACTTTTATATAGGATCCTTAGTGGTGGCCAAGTGATTGATAATTTAGTGTCAATTGGACTAATTCTTAGGTTCTCATGAGTTCTGAGTTAAGCCTGGTGCCATCTTTGAACCCTCTGTGGCATGCTCATCATGTTGTATCTGCCATTAGTGACTTCAAACTGTGCCTGCAATAATCCAATGATTTCTCACACGTTCTGCTGCCTTCTCCCAGTCAAAGATGATCATCCCACCCATAAGATGCTTCTGCATCTACTGGCTGCTTCAGTCTTGTTTTCTTCACACATTCTAGAAGAACAATCATAGTGATGCTTATGAACTGAACCATTTCATTCCTCTATTTAAAAAAAAATCTCCAGTGGCTTCCTGTCTCCCACAGTGCAAAAGCCAGTATTCCTACTGTGACCTAGGAAATGTTGCATGCCTGGGCCACATGCCCTTCTTGGCTCCTGGGCTTCCTGGGCACCAACTACACTGACATCTAGCTGTACTCATGTACACAGGCAGGTCTGCCTCTTGGACTGTGTCTTATGGCTTCATTGTGCCTCATATGCTTTTTTCAACATGGAGGCCTTGGGGAGGAAGTAGCAGTGAAAGGAATTAAGATGTATCATGTACATGTACAGCTCCCTCTAGGAAATTCAGTTATTATATACTAAAGATATGTATGAATACATCTTAAAAGCAAGGTTAAAAATATCCCCAGAGATAACACCCTCATTTTATTAGGTTTTTACTCAAAAGAGCCCTTCCCTACAAGCCTGATAAAAATCACCATTGTTTGTCTCCATCCTATTGGGATCTTTCTCTGATTTACTTTTATCTTTAGGACTTACTACTGCATATTGTGTGCTATAAGGAAACAGTTTCTTGGCTTATTGTCTGCACCCCTCCCAACTCCATGCTCCTTGAAGACAAAAGCTTTTGCTCGTATTGTTCACAGATGAATCTTCTAGAGAAAAGAAGAGAATCAAATAGAAGCACATTGTTTTTATTTCATTATTATAGTGTTGATTATGGAGAAAGTCTGTTAAGTATTACTAGCAGAGTAAAGTTATTGGCAACATTTTCTTAAGGGAAAGGCATAAATTATTGCTTGCCCACAAAGAGTTTATCACTGCTTCTAGAATTGGTGGAAAGTCAAGTAAAAAGCTATCACAGAATTCTGTTTCAGGTCTTGCCAATTGAGCTGTGCTAAGTCTTCAGGTGCAAGGATGGGTGAATTCAGTGACAACTACAGTTAGAACATCTCATAATAGTAAAGTGTCACAAGCTTCACTTTCTGATGGCTTATCTTTGAGGTGTTGTGATATCTCTCTGACATCACTGCATGTGGTCCCCAGCACATGCCAATACTGTGAATACTTAAACACACACGGTGATAGGTCATTCATGCTATTTCAAGGTGGTTCATTTTATCTTTGGACAGTTTTGCTATAAAGTTCACTTATACTGACTTAATGTGCCTCTTTGAAATTTTCTTAGAAAATGTCCAATAGATTGTTGACTGACTATATATATATATATATATATATGTATCATTGTATGAGGTAGAACTCATTTGTGAATATGATGCAAAAATTAATTAGCTTGGGTCAATTTTGCATACCTGTATCTGGCAATCTGAGCAACTACTCCAAAGATAATAACATGCAATACGATACTATTGCTAATTTCCTATCATTTTGTTTTGAAATTCTGTATCTTTTATATTGTTTATTTATTATTCTCCTCAAAATAAAAAAAGAATGAGTTAGCTTGATAGTAAGATTGACAGTTTACATCCTGGTAGTGACTAAGGAGATTAAAAAAAAATCTAAGGGCCGGTGAGATAGTTCAACAGACTAAGTGCCTGCTTAGGCAAGTTCAGGAACAGGGGTTCGATCTCTAGCACCATATGCCCCACCAGCCCCATCCCTGGGTGCACTGAGCAGGTCCCAGAGACCAGGCATGGTGGCACACACCTGTAATCCCAGCACTAGGGAGTCTGAAAACAGGAGGGTCACTAAGAGTCTGAGCTGTGTAGTGAGACCCTGTACCAAATACATTTTTTAAAAAGTTAGAGAATGCAGATAATACACATTCAAAAACCCAACCTGGCATTATTTCCTGGAGATACAAATTGGTCTTTTGTTGTACTTTGAAGGAATTAGAACTAGGTTAGTATAATAACAAGTAATTATATTGACATCTGTATGTACCAGAGAAAGCTTACATTATTTAAAGCATATGCTAATGTAAGTAGCAAGGTAATTTGTAACACAATTCCTAAATATTTCCACTCCTTCAGGCACTTAAACATATAATACTGTGGTGATTATTTTGGCAATTTTTAAATTATCCGAAAAATTATTTATACAGTAATTATTGTTTTCAAGTGATAGAAAATAAGACATTATTGTAGCTAAATAAATCCGTCTCCTAAAGATTAGATAAATTCAGGAAACTCAAGCATTTTTTTTTGGAGATAGGGTCCAAAATAAGCATGTGGCAAGATAATTTTTAAAATATTATAAAAGAGGAACTTGTTAGCAAATGAATTCAATGTGAAGTACTAAAATATTGAACTGAACAAAGTAAAATGAATTATATTTATATTTAAAAACTTCCCATAAAACTGTCAAGTATAATGTCTATGGTCAAGTAAATGAAAATGGAGACAACTTTTAATGTTCTGCCTGAATATTTTTGACATATCTTCTAAAATGTCATTTCTGTACTCTGACCATTCTTTGCTAAATATTTCTATCAGTCTGTCTGTCTGTCTGTCTGTCTGTCTGTCTGTCTGTTTGTCTGTCTGTGTATCTATCTATTGAGGGAAAGAGAAGATACATTTCCCACATCATGTTACACAGCATATGTTGCAAGTAGGCTTAAATTGTATTTTAGATTTTAGATTTCTGTTTTCCCTTCAAATGACAATACTTATCATTGAATTGCAGATTAAGGCATCTGGTTTCTTGTCTTTGATCTGGCACTGCACAATGGCAAGCATTACATTTCTTCATGTGCTGGAGAAGTTCTCTGATTAAATGCATATTAAGGTCCTGCTAGTTTAAGTAATTTATAATATCACCATTTGTGAGTATTGTGGATTGGGCCAAATCCACATGTGTACATGACTGGGAATAGCAGGGAGTGAGACCGAGGGACTGGAGCATGGTGGAGCATGCTGAGTGTGTTCCACCGGCTGTGCTCACCCTGGCCTAACCTGCACCATGGGGCTGTGAAAGCCGCATGTCGTAGCCTTTGGTAGGGCTCGGGCTGGCTCCCTTGATCTCAGCAGAAGGAAGGTGGGGTGCGGTGAAGAGCAAGGGTACGTGAAGAACGAGCCTTCCTCTCCACCACAGGTGATGACCACGGGTGCGGACGAAGGCTGAAGCTCCGCTCTGCCCACCTTCTCTGCTTGTAGGGATTGCTCTTTCCTGGCCCTTCAGGCTCCCCCTCCCCATCTGCAGTCCTTTACTTCTGCTGTGATGACTTTATTCCCTAAGTAAATCCTTGAGAGTGTTTTCTTTCTTAAATTCATTCTCAGTCATTCCAGGCTGAGTGTAGTGTGGGTTTCCTGCTGAGATTCACACTCTGAATGGAACACCCTGAGCTGTTGCAGTCCTGAGTATGAGTACAATGTGGATGTCGGAGTTCTGGGCTCTGCCCCAGTCATCAACCCGGACCTTCCTCTGTGCAGAGGCACAGGAAGCAACATTTCTGTCATTGCCAGGGGACAGGCAGAAAGAAAACAGTGACACAAGAGATGGAGCCCTAAAGCACAGGGAAAGTGAGTTCTCACAGGCTGCTATGAGAAGAATGGAAAACCTGTCCCAGGAGGAAATACTATCTTGTGGTGAATGCGGGAGAGTGAGTCAGCGCAGGAAGATGGCCCATGTGTACAGTGCACACTACATTCACAGGAGAAGAGGCTGTGAAAATTTTCAGAAATAGTTCATAATCTCTTGAAACAAAGAAGAAACAGCCAACACTAGGCCAGCCTGTGTGTCACATGCAGGGTACTGTCTCTCAGCAGAGCTGGCCAGTTGGGGGAGGCAATGGGCCCAGAAGACTACATGTAGCAGCAGCCTGGGTCAGGGTTCACAGCAGCCATTGTGGAATGAGTTAGAACAAGTGAGCAAAGGAACTTTGGGCTCAAATCCAGAACCCTACTGCATTCCTTTCTGATTTGCTTATTGCAGATATAGGAATAGATAGCTAACTACAGATACAAAGCCAGACAGACAGGTTGAAAGACAAACCAGTAGATGTGGACTAAAAATCCCAAAAGAATTACAACGCACATATATAGACATTTTCACACAGTCCCACACTTAAAAGTCTGAGCTGACTACGCACCTACAATATTTAAATGGCAACGAAATACCTATCTCTGACAAAACTAAACAAAAAAGGGAATACCATTTCGTATCTGTATATACAAAATAGTTAGGATAGATATACAGCTACTTTCTCTTAATTC
>NDGN011547823.1:1324-12223 GCA_002564285.1 Tympanoctomys barrerae | reverse complement strand
ATATCTATCCTAACCATTTTGAATACACAGATACAAAATGGTCATTCATCTGTGTCCCCTTTTTTAAAAGAGAAGTTTTCTTTCACAGCCAGTTTCTTGTGGCTGTGACATTCTTCAAACAATGTCAGGGAACTTAGGAACAGATTCTTCTAAGATCCTCCACGTAGGTTTTTCTTCTGTTGACTGGATCTTTAAGGAATGACAAAGAGAGAAACCCATGAAGTCCACAGAGACCTCCAAGCTCAGAGAGAAATGGGTCTTGTTTTAGGCCTTTAAGTCTTGTGGTGAACTTGCTAGTCAACTATGGAAAACAAACCAACCTTCCTTCTTTTTCCATTAATGATTGCTTATTTTGGGCATAATATGTGCTAGGCACTGCTTCAGCAACTCTATAAAAATCAGAGGATTCAATCTGAAAACATCACTAAAAAGTGAGCTTTACATCTCTCTTTTCACAAAGTGGGCATGGGGTTACATAATTTGAAAACCACACACAATCACTCCCATCTTCCCACAGCATCACGCTGCCTCTATCTTATCCTCCTTCCTATAGGACTTAGACTTTACTCCATCCACATGAATAAAGAAAGTAAAAGACCTTGGAGGAGGAGAGAGGTGAGTAAAATGAAGAACTTTACTACAGAGGTTGTCGTGGAGATTGTGCTGAGTGAAAACCTACACCGTGGGCCCCAAATCGGAGATTTTGGAAACACTTTCTCGCCATCCAGCTTGTTCTCCCAGCTTTCCCAGCAGTTGCTCAGAACTATGTTTGGCACAGTCAGCCAGAAGTCCTGGCTCTGCTTTGAAGTCCATGAGAATAAACTGGCATAATACTGATAACCACTAATATTCACTCAGTCTTTATCTCTTTGGAGCGTTACTCTTCCAATCTACCCTCTCCTTTGTCCAAGGTGCTGCTTTGTCAAACCTTAATGGAGTCTGAGGTAGACAGAAGAAAATTGTTGTTTTAACATTAGTAGACTCATACACATCAACACTATTTTCAAAATCTACTTCATTGTTATTATTAACTGTCAGGTGGAAAATTTCTCTTTATATGCCAATTATTTTAAATAATTCTTAACTTAAGATGAAATATCACAAATACCATTGTTGGTATAGATAAAAGGTTGAATATAATCTTTTGCTTTTTGTTAGCTACTGTAATGTTCTGGAAAAAAAGCAACTAGCAAAATAATAAAACGATACATATAGGGATATATAATTTTTATTTTACTCCAAACTCAGTATGACTCAATAGGCTATAGCCCAGCAGTCTAAGTGTCAGCCTGGCAAGCACAAGGACCTAGGTTCGACCCCCAGGTACTGCATACTGCACCAACCCCAGAACCCCAGGTGTACCCTGCCAGCCACCAAAAAGGACATGGTTGTGCACACCTGTCTGGGGAGGATGACACAGAAGGATCACTATGAGTCCGCGCTGCATCGTGAGCTACACCAAATAAATTAATACATAAAAGGTTAAAAATATGTGACTTACTAGATCAGTGATCTTTCTTTATGATTTTGATGTTTTCTCAGATTTTTGCATTAATTTTGATATCTATGAAAGTATTTCATTAACTTATTATTTTGCATTGATTACCAAGATTATTGTCGCTCCTTTAATTTTTATAGCTGGTTTGCCTCATTTTTCTCACCCCAGCTTTTGTCTGTGCTCAGAAAAGTCACCCACTTTCTCCCAAGAAGCCTAAGGACTCTATAGCCTTTTCTGCATGCTGAAGAACACTTCCGAATGGACTGCTTTATTCTCTAGGGCACACTGACAGAGTTAGGCATTTCGAGAGTAGCTCGTTTTCTTGGCAATTTTAACCTTTTCTTGACTACATTGTAAAAATAGGACTTGGCAATGCTTTGATTGGAGAAACTCTCCTGAAGACTGCAGTTACACAGAAGTAGCCAAGACGGTGATTTTAGGTTCCGACGTGTTCACCCTAATTTTGAGGATCAACCAGAAGACCACAGGGGGCAATTTACACGTACATGGAAGAAGCCTCCTGCAGAAGGGAGAAGGTGATATGCAGTTTTTCACATTGAAAAGATATTATATGACCAACAGTGGTTTAGTTTCAGTAACAATAGAAATAAAAACAGTATTGGACTTACTCTAGATCTTAAAAACCACTACGCTTATTCTTCAGTTCATTGTCCTATGTTTGCATTTATGTTTTTGTCAAAGAAGAGGAAAGAAAGAAGGAAAGAAAGTAAAATAGGAAGGAAGAAAGTAAGGGAGGGAGCAAAGGAGGGAGGAAAAAGAAAACTTAAAAAATAAATTACAGGTGAAAAATCTTACTGGCCTTTTCCATTCTGTCCATTGTTCATTTCAAGTAAACATCAAATACTATCTGCAGTCCACTTGTATCATTACTTTGCAACTTTTTGCGTGCTGAGGATTGAACTCAGAACATTGCACTTGCCAGGCAGGGACTTAAGCCACTGAGCTATATTCTTGGCCCCAGTCCACTTGTATCATGAACCAAGCTTTCATACATAATAGTTCACACAGGCCAGCAATACCATGGGGCATGATGAGAATTGAATCATCACACAGTGCATTGTACTATCAGCTTGTCAGAATGAAAAGATACTACAGAAACAGAGCAATCAGTGTCATGTTCACATTTCAAATGGCACTTTAGTGTCTGGAAGGTAGTACAAGATGCTACATTGACTTAAAATTGATATTTCAAATACAATCGTTCTTATTGCTTTGTATCTTTTCAAATTATAAAATCTGTTTTGTGATATACTTGTATATCAGCTATGAAGATAAGTAGTTAATATGGAGCTTTTTGCTTACACACATTGAGATGATATCATAAAAGAAATAATTTGCATTATCACTGGAGATATATGCAATTCTTTTCTTTCAAAAAGGCCATTTTGTTATCCTATTTAAAACACCTGGACTCTAAGAAGTATCCTGGCTATCTAGAGAATATATGGCAAGCAGAAGGAAAGCATTAAATGTTAGCCTTCATGTAGCAACTGACAGAAAAGATACTTAGGGCTTTGTGTCTTGGTCCTCCTTGCCCCTAATTCCAGTCTTCACTTGTGGTGAGGGTGAGTCTGGTTTAGCAACTGTAGTCCTTCCGCAAAGTATTGCAGCCAAGTTAGAACCACTTTCGCTTTCTTCTCACAGCAAACAGCCTAATGAGATTGTTAGCAACTCAGTGAGAAGCTGTTATCATTGTTACATCTTAGCAGGAAGGTGTGTATGCGTGGGTGGGCATGCCCACATGTGGACAAGGTGTGGAATTGTCACTGCTGTGAAATTTCCAAAGTCTGGGAGCTGTAAGTTTGGCTGGGTAGGGTCTGGGCTTCCAGCCAGCTGCTAAGCTGTCCAGGTAGACGGCACACTGATTAGGAGAATTGCAAACCAATTAGCACTTGGACTGCATAGTCTGATGTGTCTCAGAGACATTTTCATTGAATATTTTGCAATGAGGATGAGCTTAACACAGCCACTATAATCCCATATTCTGGGACAGTCCTCTAGTCTATCCCAGAAAGAGGGTGCATTAGCTCTAGGCACATTTTGAATTTATTCAAAGGTAGTTTTCAATCCTAAAATCTTAACCTCTTTTTTTAGAAGGTGAAAATTCTCTCCAGAGAGATGATTGTCATGCTTAGGGGAAGGTGATCTTAACTGGACAGTGAAAGTTCAAGAAAGATCAAAGCAAAGTAAGTGTTCTAGAAGACTGGAAGATCAGCAACTTCCTGGTGAACATGTTAATTCATGTGGGTCATTGTCAACTCTGAAAGATTCTAGGACTGGGTTCATTTTTCTCCTGTCTAGAACACCCTTGGTCTTCGCCTTCTGCAGATTGCTGCCCCCTAATGTTCCTGTCCTCCCTCACAGCTTTGATTCTTGCCTTTGCAATGTTAGTCCTCACTGCTGTCTTGCCCTCTTGACCTCAGTGGGCCTTGTAATGGAGGAAGAGAGGAAAGGTCTCTCAGAGGAACAACTTTCGCTACTATTTTACTTTTAGGATGGTATTTATGAATCTGAAGGAAAATGTTTACTTCTGGGTGGTATTTTTCTTAGTCTGTGATACCCACTGGGTTGCAATAAAATAAAACATGTGAGAAAAGGATTATGGGATTCTATCTTGAAATCCTTGCCACCAGCATCTTTTATAGAACACATGACTCATGTAACATTAATCAGCTCTGGGCACCTGATTCTAAATCTCTCATTCTCTCTCTCTCCCTCCATCCCTTCCTCCCCCTCCCCTTATTATATAACCAGTCTCCTCTATATACAGAAAGTTGATTAAAAAGACCTCAAGATATTTTCTTAATGATTTGTGTATAATGTTGTATCAGTGCATTAAAAACATAAATTCAGTTTGCATAAATCAAATGTTAATTGCTATAGCCTTTTGTGTCTGGAGCCTCAGTGGTCCTCACCTTAGTGTCTCTATATCTAGGCAAGCCAGGAGACTTCAGCATGGCTGGGGTCAGAACTCTAGACTAGGGACACAAGAACTTCTTAGGAATGAATTAACTCTAACTGTGTTTTAGTGTATCAGTCATATCCCATCCATGTGAAGGGATAAGTGTGCTCTAAATCATGTGTAAGGGATGCAGAACTTTGTTCACCAAGATCTGCATGGAGGCAGAAGAGGAGAAATCAATATTTGTGATCCCAGTGTTGAGGACAAGAAAAAAGGAACAAATAAAAGGTTGACTTATAGGGGAGCCTGCAGAACCAACTTTAATTTTTCAAAAATGTACTACTGGATGTAGCACAAGCTCCTGCTTCTTGACTTTGGCCTTGAGCATTTGATTTGCTTTGGCATGTGGGTAGAAGGGAAGGTAAGTGGATTCAGAAGCCAAGACTCATGAGACCTCCCCTGTTTCCACTTGTGATATTATGTCTCTGTCACTACCATAAGCTAAACATGCTCTTGCTGGCCCAAGAAAGGTGACAGCCAGAGCAAAGTTCAGTTCAACTGCAGCCATGGTGTAGATGTAGGGGTTTGGGGATTGTTTGTCACACAGGAGTCATTATGAATACAGTTCACTTGGTTACCAAATAAAAGTGTGATTCTGAATGCAGAAGATTGTCATTTTTTTACCAACTGAGCACCAGGGGACACATGTTTGAGTTCCTGAGCAAATGGACTGCAAGCAAGCACTGCCAATAAAACGGCAAGAGGTGTTTCATTAATAAATCATAATAAAGACTCAGAACATGCTAATGCCAGGCAAAGCAAGTTTTTAGCCCATGTTGCAGAATGTTATACTTATGGGCTTGGGTGTAGGGGTGTGGTGGTTTCAAAATATGTCTGTAAATTCTTGACACTTCTAACACCAAGAGGTAGAGTCTAATTTCCTTCCCCTTAACTATGTGTCAGCCTCAGAAGTTAGAAGAGACTTGTTTCTAACAACTATTATGTACTGCAGTCATACTGTGTGACATCCGAGGCTAGGTCAGAAGGGGGAAAACAGCTATCTCTCTTATACATGGGAATCCACAGCCCAGAAGCCCAGACACCACGCTATGTCCATGTAGCAAGCAGCTACATACATACAAAGGCCACAAAAGTGCTCTGCTCTCAGCCTCAAATAAAACACTGTAGTGAGCATCTCCTGTCACAGATGGGGGTGAGTGAGTTCCCACATGGCTCCAGTTCAGTCTTTTCTGCTAGATAAGACTGAGGTATCCTTTCTACTGATCCTGACACAAACTGTGGTTTTGTAAGCAAAATAAACATCATGCTCACTCAGGCAACATGTCTTGTGCCATGATTTTTTTTTTTACACAGTCATGGGTAAGAGAGGGCATTTTCCTTTTGAGGGATACTATTTGCTTAGGAGAAAAACACAGGCACGCAGATCAACAGGATTCCTGACCAGTCAAAGGAAGACGTGGCTTTCTAGGAGCTTCAGCAGGAGGCAGGAGGAGGTCCTGGAGGCAGCCACCTGAGTAAGAGTTCTACTGACACACTCACTGTGACTGAGAGCACCAAGGACCCCAGCAGGAAAGGTAGAGTCTGAGACCCAGACGTTCAAGAATCCTACAGAATGATAAGGAAGTCTACATTTGTAAGATTCCAGGGACACCTAGCGAGGACTCCCCGAATTACCTAAGCACCTTTGAGATCTTACTTGTGGTTTGGCTGGAATGGGAGATGCACGTGTGTGACCTGTTTCACCTCCCAGGGCTGCTATGATGTGGCAAGCCGAGCTTGCACATTCGTTACTGCGCCCTTGCTTCCCAGAGCCCTCCCATGCCTCCTCTGTTTCAATGCTCACATTAACACCTGCAAGGTAGGTATTATGACTCCCAGGACTCGTGGCCTGTAAATGGCAGCTTGGTCAGAAATTGAGTCCTGCTTTTTTTCCCTGTATAGCAGCTGCCCCAGAAAATTAAATCTTACTCTAAATGGAAGTACATAAGAAGCTTTTCACATTAAACATGGGATGAGTTCTGAACTTCACACTAAACCCCTAAATAAATTTATCTAGGGTTCAGAGTTCTGCTTTGTAAAATCTCATTCATTCAATCTCCATGAGTGTAGGGTTTGAGGTAGGAACCAGATTTCTCCCTAAGCACTTAGTTACACTTAATTTTTCCATTGACCTAGAGGTTTTATATTAAGACCTTTCTTTAGAATGATCTATAGGGCAGACACCTTACAAAAAAAGGGCTGTGCCCATCTATGCCTGGTTTCTACAGGTTTGGTGTCTTGGTTTCACATGAGAGTCTTCTCCATCTGCCCGAGATATGGGCATCCACACATGAAGATCAGGGTAATCCAAGGTTGTTTTCATGAGTCTTCCAATTGTAGACCAGTTCTGGATTTGGGGACTCTGATTACTGCTCAGTGGTATTACCAGGGAACCTCTCTGCAGAAGCAAGGAGACAGCATAGCTGATTCTCTCAGAATTTTTCTTCTACGTTCAGAAATTGCTGAATGCTACTATGGTATTAGCTGCAGATGTGGACCTCTGATATCTTCCTGGCTGCTTGGGCCAAGCAGTATAAGGTCATTGTTGACCCAAGTTCAGTTTCCCTACTCTCAGAAATCCTGCAAGATCCCCACAAGGTAGTTGAGAACCAGAATCATTCATCAAATGCTCACTGCTCTGCAAATAGAAATGGTGGCTCCGCAGATACTGAACTTGTGGCCCACACTACACACCCCACCCCATCCTCCAAGCCCTTCTTCCTTAGAGGAAATGGAGACATTTGAAATTTATGTTGCAAAGTGCTGAAGAAACTGGAGGGAAATGGCCTTTTCCAAGCTATTTGGAGGGAGGATTGCAGGGCAGTTTGCCAACATCTATCAGCTTTTGAAGTGCACATACACTTTGCTCCAGCAATTAGATTTTCAGGAACTTATCCTAAATCCGAGTATAACAGCACATATAGGAGGAGATTTATTATAGCTTTGCTTAAAATGGCAAAATATCAGTAACAACCTAGATAGTCTTCAGTGAGAACTGGTTGAGTACTTTCTGTCATCAATATACAGGAAATACCCAATCTTTTTGGAAAATGAGGCAAACTTTGTAACATGTATTTTCAGTTTACAGCAATAAAAAAAAAACAAGCAAAATGCAAACAGTGGTATGATTCAGAAGAGTACACAAAGAAAACACAAAGGGTACAGACCTGTACAAATCAATATCATAGTAGGAAGTTTGGAAAGATAAGACAAATTATTACAGTGGTTACTCTAATATTATGATAGAGGAACAAAATTTACTTTTATCATACTGTGCAGTGTAAATTGAAGTTCTGGCTTTATTTCATTCTCTTTTCCACTTTTCTCTTCCATAGCCCCTCTGCCTCTTACTGTTTTAAAGGAAAAGAAATCAGAGTCTAAAAAGAGCATTGAAACAGAAAAGATAGCTCACAAATGTCACCATATAAAATATGAAAGCACAGTTCTTTTTCTAAACGAGACCACAAACAGATCAAGGGAGGTTCACACTCCAGAAGCAAATAGCTCCCTAATTTTTAGAAGAAACAGTTGAGACTTTGGGGACCAGACTCTTGAAGTGCACATGGTCCTGGGATTAACTACTTTGAGTGTTTTTATCAGTTAACGTTTTCCTGTAGTAAGATGATACTCTACAACAGCTATTCATAGACAAAGCAGACTACTTCACATAAACTGGGAGAAAGCCAATGTCGACTAGCACAACACAGTGCTGCGTCCTGGTCAACCATTCAGACTGAGCAAGCTTCCAACTCTAATTTTATTTTTGTTTCATCCTCCTCCATGTGTTTCTTTTTCCTCTTCTTCCTCTTTTTCCTTCTTGCCATTACTCCTTCTTCAAACTGCTATTGGAATTCTATTGTCCAGTTTCCCTAGGACAAAATTTGACTGTAGTCAAGGAGACAGCTGCTAACATCTGCATTTTCTCCTCTTTCCCCAGCTCCACCATCCTCCATGACCTTGACCTATTCATCCCAGTTCACTTGTGAGAGTTCACCTTTTTGCTCATCTTGAGATTCAATATAAAATACTGCACACAAGATTGAAATCTACTAGTAAAACCCTATTCAGTAAAGTCTTTTATTGCAATTTGCACATAACACTATATCGAATTGAGCAGAATACAGACAAATTAAAATGTTGGTGCCAGTCCTGAAACTTTTAAATTTCCTAGGAGTAATTTAATTGAGATAAAGATGACAAATATTAGACTTAAAAAGAACCAACCATTTAAGCAAAGAATTGTCAAGTAGGGATAAGCACATGGTTTTTATAGCCAGAAAGCTTGGGTTTAGACTCTAATGCTATTAATTATTGGCTACAAAACCAAAAATTAATTTTGTGCTTCAATTCCCCTTCTAGGCAGGGTGCATGTGCCTATAATCCCAACACCAGGGAGGCTAAGGAAGGAAGATTGTCTTGAGTTTGAGGCTAGCCTGGACTACATGGTGAGTTCAAGATCAGTCTGAACTACACAGAATGACACTATCTCAAAAAAAAAATAGTTTCCCTACGTTCAAGCACAGGAGCAATCCTAGTGGTAGTGATATTTAACAGCTTTGTTGTGTAATTAAATCAAGTATGTGCAGGGCTTAGCCCAGCGCACAGCAGCATTATGTAAACATTAGTTCTTGCCAATACCTTTAATCAGATGCTCTTCCATGGGCTTAGCGCTGTGTGCAAAGGTGAATATGCATGCAATATTGGAAATGTATTAATATTATTTGGAGTTATATAATCTGTTTTGGCTTTGGAGGGAATTGAATCACTTTTATGGTAGGGAAATCAATTATTCAACTTCCACATATTTGAATTCCATATTTTTTTTTCAGGAACATACTAAATAAGACATTAGAAATCTTTCTGTGCAAGTATCTTAGTATAGTTTTGCAGCCTATATAAAATTTACAAAGTGCATAAAGGCTTCTGTGTAGACTGAAGCAAGCACCTGTTTAACCACCCATCACAATAAAATTGGGAAGGACCTAGTAAACCAGAAGGCCCCCTCTGGGTCTCTTCCAATCAATATTTTCCATTAAGGGACCTCAGAACTCCACCCCTATAATATAAATGAACCCATTCAATGCATTGTCTTTGTCTCTGGATCCTTTTGCTCAGAAAACCTATGGCATTGCACTGTGTCTATGTGTAGACTAGCTCCACTATATGATAGTACACAATAATTTTCTGTAATCTGTCGATAGATATGTGGTTTGAGCCCTGTTTGGGTCAGGTCCCACATTTGGAATGCTTCTGTATTGTATGTGGTGAACACAGCATCTCTTTTTGCAAGGACAGCATTTCTGGACCACAGTGCAGGTCTGTGTTTCATCTAGCATTTAGAGCCCACCAGATTTTCTTAGTGGTTCCTAGAGTAAGTTGCTCTCCTTCAGCACTGGTGCAGGGATAGTGGATAAGTTCGCAAAGTAAAGAATCTTTACATGCCCAAGGGAGCAGCACATCCACAGAGGGAGAAGGACCAAGACACAGCATCTGAGCTGGAGACACTGTGAGTCTGGGCTCTAAGACTACAGCTTCTATGGAGAAAGCCTTCCTCTGACAGGCCAGGTCCCTTCCTTCAGGGATGCCTCAGGCTGTTTAGGGGCACCATTCCCTTCTGGCAAGGTCAGGCCCCACATTTCTGAGCTAGGCAGAGAGAATAATTTGTGAATTTATGACAGAGAAAATATTCTTTAGTTAAGTTGTTCCTGATTATTGGAGCAAACCTGGATGCTGAGACTGCTCTTCTTGCTTAGCTCTTTGGTAGCAGAGTCTCTTGCTCTGGTTAACCCCTAAAGCCCTCATCCTTGCCACAGAGAGACTAGAAGATGCTTAATGGGTTAAAAGCAAGCAGTTACCCCTTCTTTCTAAACGTCTCCTCAGTATTGCCTGGTATGCACACAGAGGAATGCTTTGTGATGTTTATTTTCTTTCCTTCCAATAGTCAGGCCATTTTACCATTTACCTGTTTCTTTGAATTTGGGACTAGACACGAGACATGGAATGATGGTGGTGAAAGCATCCACACATGGAGTGGGGAGGAGAGTGCCCCAGCTGGAAACCCTGTAATGCCATCAGGCTCTTCTCATAGTTGAATTATGCCTGGATTTTCTTGTGCAAATGGTAAACACATATTTGTAAAGTTTAAACTTTGTGTGTGTGTGTGTGTGTGTGTGTAGGTGTGTGTATAAACACATAACTGCACATGACCACACACACACACACACACACTAAGAATGATTCAGTGCTAAGTCTAACAGCATAAATATTATTTGAGATCTTAAAGGGTGAAAGGAGTGAGCCTCTATTTTTGCCAGTCATTCTTTTTTTAAAATAATTTTATTGAGAAGCAAATAGCAATGATACAGTTTCAAAACCGATTACTAGCACAGTTTCAATAATTAATACATTGCATATTGTT
>NDGN011547821.1:3814-17369 GCA_002564285.1 Tympanoctomys barrerae | reverse complement strand
ATATCATAGGTGTGTAAACTCAGCAAGGTATTCTAAAAGAGTCCAGTAGCCCTCTCTTAGTGATTTCTGGTAGCCTTTGAAGTCTCTCTTTTGTCTTTCTATGTCTCTGTGTCTCTGTATCTCTGTCTCTGTCTCTGTCTCTGTCTCTCTCTGTCTGTCTCTCTCTGTCTGCCTCTCTCTCTGTCTCTCTGTCTCTGTCTCTCTGTCTCTGTCTCTGTATCTCTCTCTCTCTCTTTCTCTCTCTGTATATCTGAACATCTATCTTTCTCTCCTGAAGTCTACTCATGTTGAATTGAATTTTGTGAACACTTCAGAGAGGATTCTTGCCCCCAAAATCTGAATCATAATTGAGAACAACAACAAAAAAAAAACTATGTCAGTAGTCATTTGATTTTTATTTATTTATTTATGGAACCAGGGATTGAACTCAGGACCTTGTGTTTGCCAGGCAAGCACTTATTCTACTGAGCTATCTCCCCAGACCCTAATTTTATTTTTATTGATTTTTTTTATTTTTTGTGGCATCAGTAGTCATGTAAAATGTACATATTTAGATGAAAAGTATTAAAATTTTGAAGATTATCCACAAAGCTAGAAGGGATATAATTGGAAATAAAATAAAATTGTATGATTGACATTTGAGAAAACAAGCTTTAAAACTGAAGCTACCTCTATCCAGTGGGTCCATAAGGTAAAGCCTTGCAGCCTCATTGTATTCATGAGCTGTACTCAACACTTCCTGTGGCTTTACCTGTGCACCATGAGGATACCAAAGCAGTATCTGAGATCTTAGACCTATGGGGATGAGATGGAGGCCAAAGTGCTTTTCCTTGACATACCTTGAGGTCTGGACTAAAAAGTAAAGACATTTAATAAATGTTTGTTTGGAATGAAAACCAGCTTGGTTCTAAATATCTAAAACATGTGTGTGAAACATTTAGGGATTTGGTAGAACATCAGACACACTCAGAAGTGGCAGGCAACATAGAAATCAACCAACTAAAGTTTAAAGAGTGAAAGGAATATACTGACCTGAATTTATTCATAAAATATTGTCCTTGGCTTAGGCTGGGTCACTTGCTCCAATTCTGGAGCCTATGGTGTTGTTAACTCCTCTAGAGAACGTGGGGCCGGGGGTGACAGAAGTCATGGCACAGGTGCTGAAGGAAGGGAACCTATCCTGGGTGAGGAAAAAGTCAATGTGACAATATGTCCCAGGGTACACTGAAAGATCAAGCTTTCAAAGAAAAGAGAGATCAAATCACTTGCATGTATTAAAAAAAAAAAGAAAGAAAATGAAAACAAAAACAAAAAACAAAAAAACAACCTTTTGGAGAGGCTCTCTGTAGGCTGGATTTATATAATTCTAAAATATAACAATGTACACATTTTTTGTTCAGAACTTTGTAGGAACTTTAGAAAATGTATATATCATAAGACAGAAGCAGGACAGTAATACTACTGTTGCTTGTTTTATATATATATATATATACATATATGCAAAATTAAAACTATTTACTTACATGTGCAAATGAACTCTTACTCATATTTATATCTCACATGTTTACATGGGCTTAAACCATCACATTGCTTACATATGTAATTAGTGTCATGGTATAATAATATTTATTTATGGTACATCATTAGGATCAAAGCACGTGTACATTTTTGAAGGTTTTACTTTTGATTACTGTATATCTTGGCATTTTAGTGATTGATGAATTCTAATTTTCTTACATAAATCTTTAACACTTTTCAGGATATGTGAATACCGATAAGATAGTGAAAAGGAAACTAATCTATGTTACAACAGAAAATATCCAAAAGCCATATATCTAAGAATGGACTCATTTCCACAACATGTATGGAGCATTTACAATTCAACGATAAAAAGGCTAACAGTCGACAACAAAACACCATTTCTTTGCTACTAGGGTAATTATAATGACAACAGCAGAAAATAGTAAGAGTTGAGGGGGATGAAGGAAGTTTTACATTCCTGGCAAGAATGAAAAATCCTTCAGCTGCTAAGGAAGTGTGATAATTCCTCAAAAAATAAACAAGAAATTACCATGGGTCAATTTTCCAAAGAATTAAAAACAAGTATCTGGGCAAAACACTTGTAATATATGAATGTTCATAGTAGCACTGCTCGTAATAGTTAAAGATGGAAAGAGCCCAATGAATGGGTATTGAAAGTGAATATGCCACACATGGAATATTATTCCACTGTAAGAAAACAATGAGGTGCTGGCATAAGCCACACATTGGATAAACCATGAAAAGATTATACGAACTATAGGACAGATTCAGAAGGCCATGTACTTTATGATTTCATTTGTATTATAAATCTAAAATAGATAAATCCATAGAAACAGACAGTAATGGTGTCCAGAAACTAGAAAATGAGGTACAATCATGATGGACTGCTTAATGGATATAGTTTTCCTTTGGGGGTTATGAAAATGTTTTGGAAAAATAGATGATGTGATAGTTGCATTTCATGATACTTTTTAAAAGGAACAAGCTGTTAAAAAAACCAGACAAAGTATTAGTAAAAGGAAAATATTTACAAATCAAAAGTGTGTCCACATTTTAACTGGAGGAAGGAGGTGGGAAGTAATAGCAGGTCCCAAATTTACCCTTTTAGAAAAAGCCTAAGAAGCAGGCCATAAGGTGATTCTATGACATATGGCCCTTCACGGAAGAGTCATTTCTGGTCAGCGAATTACATAATCTGTGAGATTTAAGAAGCATAGAAAATAAGAGTGAAGGGGGCCAGGGAGATGGCTCAGTGGAATAAGTGCTTCCCTGGCAAGCACAAGGGCCTGAGTTCAATCCCCAGTTCCATCAAAAATAAAATAAATAAATACATAAAATAAAATAAAATAAAAAAACTAGAAAATAAGAGATGAAGAAAAAAAATCAGAACATTTTCATAGGATCTCATATAGACTTCTAGAAATATAATTGGAAGAGAAAAACAAATACTAATATTGGACCAGATGATAAAATGAGCCCTTCAAAATGAGATGGACAATGTTGGAAACAATTGTATGAAAAGAAAAATCCTCAAATTTTTATCTGTGGAGATTATTGCCATTTGAATCAAGTGATCACAAGTTATTCTGGTGAAACTACTCAAGAAAGATATGAGGACATGGCAGAGTTTCGAAATTACAAGAGAATTATGGAGTATTTCTCCTTGACATATCAGGCAATATGCTACATGCATTGCATGAGAGAACAAAATATAAAGCTGAGAAAGACAGGTATATTTTGTTACAGCTCCTATCTACCACATCTGATTGGATGGAATTTAACTTCCTTGAGCCTTATTCTTCTTGTTTGGAAAGAAGGATGATAAATTTATGCCAGGGAAGTATTATGAATTTCACATGAAGTAACTTATGTTAAATATTTGGCCCAGTATCAACAAACACACACACACACACACACACACATACACACACACACACACACACACTCACTCAAAATGCCCATTTATTTTCCCTTTTCATCCACAAGTGGTGTTGGTTATGATGATGGCAGACTAGGGTCCTAATTCTCCACCTTGGCCACACAGGAAGGATCGTTGGAGGAGCACTAGAATTACTGGTGTCTGGACTGCCCAACCCAAGGCATTCAGGGGTTTGCAAAGTTTGATGGTCTTCTTAGGGCATTCTAATGTACATCTAAGAGAGGTTTCCAAGCCTCTAGACTAGAGGTTCACGGAGAAAACAAATCCGAAGCAGTTTATATAAGAACTTGCTAAAAATCAGGATTAAAATGATGCATATTAAAGTGTTGCTATAGGAAAGCTACCATGTTGAAAGGGAAGATTAACTTAGCTAAGTTACTGTTGTTTTGGGAAAGTGGGACTCTAAGCAGATTGATGGGGAAGAAGGCAGGAACAAAATGATAGACGTGCTACCTACCTGGAAATGCCCCAGAAGGTCAGATTCCCACCATTCTTCACTTGGCTTATTATTATTTACATACCTGGGCAGCAATGTGCTTGCAGACCTGCTCTCTGGCAGTAGCCACAGGGAAAAGTGTGCCTACCAATTTATCCAAGAGCAGAAGTGCATTGGAGTCAAACAGAGAGCAGAGCTGACATGCCCAAAAGAAGACCTTGGACTTTCGGAAGGAATCACCCTACATCTCAGCATGCCCCATGGACTCCCCTAACCAAGTCTTTCTCCTCAGGCCCACTTTCTCCTGCCTACAAGTGAAGAAGGAATGCCTAGCATCTCTCAGCCCTTGGACCACCACAATATTAAAATGATCTTAGTGACTAGCAAGAGGGTCAGCTCTATCCTTAAGCTTTCTCACAGTCCACAGCAGCAAAACATGATGGAAACTTGAATGACAGCCTCACTTTCTTCACGCAAAAAAAAAAAAAAACTCCTCAGAAAGTCTGTTTGCTTATTTGGTACTCAGCTTCTTAAACCCTGACACAAAGGATAAAAGAATTAAGTTGCCTATTAAGTCATAAGAGGTGACTATAGAAAAGCAACCTGAACTCTACAGAGGAGGGGCCCGAACTCTGGGGACCCTGCCTAAGTGGTGGCTTGGGGAGGACTTTTCATCCAGTGCAGACCCCTCCTCATCTCCTCCATGTAGGTATCTCTGTGGACCCGTTTGGCCTTGTGCCACTGTAACTTGGGTGGTAATTCCGGTTTTCCTCCGGACAAGCAACGGGACTGCTATCAGAGCGATTAATAACTGGGTGCTCCTCTCTTCTCCTCGGTGACAGAGGCATCGTAGCACCTGCATGGCATTTTAGAGGCACCATGGAGCTGACTGAGACAAACTACAGAGATTGCCCTGCCCAACGATAGCCATATAAGGAGAATTAATGTCTCAAGTACTTTATTCTCATCTGTCTTTTCTGCACAAATGTGTCATTCTAACCTTACAGACTGTATCAGGACATGCTGCTTATCTCTATTGCAACAGTTTCTCCTTCTTGGAAAGTGTGTACTTCATTGTTGGTGCATTGAAGAAAGCTAAACACATACTTTCAGTCCCTTAGTATTGATCAACAGCGACACTTTGTCTGGAAGGAAAAGATTGTCACCTACAGAGGAAAGGATGAGGCAGAGTTGTGTGAGAATACTGCTTTACACCTGCTGCACAACTTTCAGGAAACCTTAGCTACATCAATATTCTAGAATGTCAGTGCCAAAATAGGAGTAATGAGAATTTTCGAGGAGTCATATTAGTATAGGAAGGTGGTCCTTACGTAGATAGGAATTCAGAAGTATATATTGTCAATATTTTATGAAGATTTCTCGAAAGATCAAACTCTATTATTTCTCTTTTGACTAAGTCTTTAAAACCCTTTCCCTTGGCATCAAGGGATGTTTCCACTCACTGCTGTTGAGTCTTCAAGGTGAGCTAAGAAATACACTCACAGACTGGGAGGTTGAAGAAGTCTGCTTTGCCTGTATCCACCCTCTGAGCAGATCTCTCTCTCTCTCTCTCTCTCTCTCTCTCTCTCTCTCTCTCTCTCTCTCTCTCCTCTGAGAAAGTAAATGACAGAGAATGTGTCTACATAGTCACTATCCAGGTGACTCTGGGTCCCCCCAGCCTCTCAGCCTAGGCAAAAAGGAGGAGCAGGTGCCTGATAGTATTTCCAAGCAGGTGTGGAGGAGGCTTTCAAACCTTCCCGTCCCAAGCTCTTGCTCCCTTTCCATTTATCTCTGTGAGCAGACTGTGCATGCAGCCAGCCGTGCTGCTACAAAGATACCCCAGAGAAAGAGTGAACCTGGGGAGCTATTTTTCACCATTACATACTTCGCTTCCTAATAAATGAGATCCAGAGCATGCAAACAGCCCGTCTTGTAGATCATCATCTTAGGGAAAAAATCACAGCCCTAACGCAGCAAAGAGTAAAAAATAAATGAACCCAGAGGAGAGTCATTCTGGTGCAATTTGATGCCACAACTCCTTTTTCCTATCATTTTATCCCTCTCTAGAAGTTTTCACACATAGGAAAAGTATCAGGGCTCTAATGCTGGTAGAAAAAATAAAGTAAAATAAGTGCTAGATTTTTCTATGTCCTCATTTTGGCTTATTTTCACCCTAAGGAAGAGATATATGAATAGAGAGCTTAGCTGAGACCAAATGTTATTTCAACTAGTTCAAGTCCCTGTGATTCCTACTTGGTACGTGGTGTGGATTATGATAATTATAGATATTCAGCTTCCTATGACCCGGAGCACATCAGACTTGATTTTAGGACTGTCACTGCACTGTAGCAGGGGGACAGGGGACCTATCTATCTCTGAGATCTCAGGATGCCCTGGTGCCTGGACATTCCATGGCCTTCTCCAATCTCTGCATTTTCCCATGGTCCTCTGCAAATAAAGCTCCCTCTACATTTGGATTCAACCCTGCATGTTGAGGTCACCCAGCTCTGCTCGCTGTGTCAACTAAGGGAATCAGTGGACAGTAATACAATCTCCCCACATCCACCGGGGAATATAATATTTCACACAGAAAATAACAAAATATTCCCACGGCCCCGGGGCAATATCCTGAAGTTGTTTGAGGTGAAAGAAAATAACTGTCTTTTGGGCAAAGGCACTTAGACCCTTTAGCATGAACTTTGGTTACTTTTTCTCTCACGGCATTGGAATATTTATTCCAAACTATTCCAGGTGAGTACTGGGGACCGCTTCCCTGCTCAAGCAAGTGGGAATTCTTGGTCCAAAAGCCAACTGAGATTAAATTGTTTTTCTTCAAAAATGTTCAAGATTTCCAGCTATGCTTTAAAGTCTCACCAGGTATAGCATTACATCTAGAAAACTCATGAAGCAGTGTCTACCATGTTTGGTAATTTCTGGGAACAGCAGGTAGGAGAAAGGTGATTGGTAACATCTCTGCTTCACTTCTCTGAGGATTCTTATATGTGGATATTATGGATATGATCCACACTTTCTGCTGAAAGCTCAGGTAATCAGAGCCAGCATTGTAATTTTATTTTATTTTATTTTATTTATTTATTTATTTGTGTATTTGGTACAGGGTCAGACTCCTAGTGATTCTCCTATCTTCAGGCTCCGCAGCACTGGGATTACAGGCATATGCCACCATGCCCAGACTCGGTCCCTAGCTCAGCGCGCTCCAGGGGTGGGGCCAGCAGGGCACATGCGACTAGGATTCAAACCCTGGTCCCTGTGCTTGCCACAGCAGGCACTTAGTCTGCTGAGCTATCTATAAGAGCTGGGCTTTTAGACGGAGACTGGATCCTGAGATTCGTACCTGTCAGTGTATTCTTCCTCCGAAGACAGCAGAGATGGAGGCGCTGTTTGGAGGTAGGAAGAAGCAGGCAGCGAGCACATGACCTGGAAGGACACAGCTCTCTCCCTCGTCCCACTCCCTGCTTCCCACTTTTGGGCTGCCATGAGCTGGGCATTTTTCACTCGCCCGGGTCCTTGCACCACGCCATTTCTGCCTGGGAGCTGGCTGGCTTGGAACTGAAAACGTGAGTCCAAGTAAACCCCTCCTGCTTTAAGGAGTGGGTTTCAGGCTTTTTCCAGGAAAGAGGAAAGTGGGTATGAGAATGTTTTCTTGTTTGTTTGTTTTTTGCGGAACCAGGGATTGGACTCAGGTCCTTGCGCTTGCCAGGCCAGCGCTTATTCTACTGAGCCATCTCCCTGGGCCCGAGTATGAGAATGGATGCATGAAAACCGGATAGATGCTCTTTTGGAAATGAAAGTAGACATGTTTCTGCTGCCTCAGAAACATGAACAAACAAGTTTCCGGGCCTCTTCAAGGACTGCGGCATTATCCTTGCTGAGGGCTTAGCTCCGCCCACTGCGTTACAAAATGCAGGTGCTTGGGGGCTGTGCAAGGCCCGAGGTATGTAAGCCAATAGGGCAAAGAGGCTGTGCGTCTTCTTCTCACCCCCAACTTCCGACTGAAGACTCAGTTGTAGAGGACGGTGTCTCAAAATAGAGAGGGCGGAGCAAGGCAATCACAGACACGGCCCCTCGTCATGCCAGCCCTTCTCTCTCAGACCTTTAGAGCCTGGCTGTGAGAAGCTACAGAGTACAGCAGGACCTCAGAGAACTGTGCTTCAAAGAGGCTACACTGGGTCTTTATGATCCCAGAGAAGTCATCTAACTGCGCCAAGTTCCACTCTTATACACAAAAAGGGGACTAAAGCCACCCTTCGCAGATCTTCCGCCTTCACAGGAGGAAGGTTTAGATGGATCCTGTTCCTCTTTCTGGGTCAGACCAGCAGGACATCTCCCAATCTTACCTTTGGTCCCGTGGAGTGACCGGATCCCTGACAAAACTGAGAAAAAAAAAGGAGATATAAATGAAGGACAATTTTGTATCTGTATACACAAAATAGTTAGGATAGACTTATAGCTACTTTCTCTTAATTCAATAAGAAGAAAGATTTGTACTAATAGTGTTTGGACAGAATATCTTGTCTGCATCTTGTGCTATGAGTGACTACTACAAAGACAACAATATGCAGTGTATTAATTGTGGTAACTCTCCTACCAACCTATTTTGAAACTGTCTCATTGCAATTTTTTCTCAGTGAAATTAATTTTTTAAAAAAGAGAGAAATGCAAACTAAAACAGCACTGAGATTCTATCTCAACCCAGAAATAATGGCAAACATCAAGGAGTCAGCCAATAACAAATGGGACCAATCTCCACTATTGGTAGGAGTGCAGACTGGTACAACCACTATGGAAATCAGTATAGGATTCCTTAAAAGGTTAGCATTAGAAATCCCACCCAATCCAGCTATTCCTCTCCTGGGCATTTTTCCAGAAGAATTAAAAATGTACAACCACGTATATCTGTACCCATGTTTATAGCAGCACAATTTGTCATAGCTAAATCTTGGAAACAACCTAAATGCTCATGAACTGAGAAATGAATAAAGAAGATGTGGTATTTTTACACAATGGAGCATTAGTCAGCTATAAAATAGTATAAATTTGAGGCTTTCATTGGTAAATGGTTGCAACCAGATACCATATTCTTAAGTGAAATAAATCACTCTTATTTCCCATATGTGCAGACGTCGTATTGTCGCCTCAGAGTGAGAATATGAAAAAGAAAATAAAATCTCAAGGGTACAATGGATACTGGGAAAAGGGAATGAATCTATTCAGAAGGAAGGATTACTGACTTGAGGAGAAGGACAGGAAAGGGAGTGGGGGAAGGAGCTATATCTATATATGTAAGCAGGATGCTTTGGACAACTGTACTGTGCATTTCTGCTGGTCTATGGAAAGGAGCAGTTAACGTTTAATTTGTTTTTTCTCATTTGTTCAATTTGTTGATGTTTTTCTTTTCTTACAGATTTCTTTTTTTTCTTCTTCCAATTTTGCACACTAATATCTGGCAAAATAAACAACTAATTGGAAGGCAACACTACGTATTACAACAAATACTGTGAAATTCATATTTTTTGTTAAATTAAATTCTGTATCACTTGTAACTTTTGTGTTTTAACACTATTTTGTACTCTCTTTAAGAAATAAAAAAATTAAAAAGAAAAAAAAAGAAAAAAAGAAAAAGAAATGAAAGTGGAAGCATGCAGCCCACCACAGCCTCCTATGAGTAGAGAGACCGCAGGAAGATACCTTGGGAAGCGTACCCAAAATCACAACGACCACATTTAGTAGGAAGGAGCACATCCACCCACATTCAATGGATCATGGGCATCTGAACAATGAGAATCCTGACAGTCACCATCACCTCCGGCCTTCAACACCTGTGTGGACATCATGCAAGACTGAAATCTACGTCACCATCTGAGGATCTGAAGTATGAATTCAAAATAAACTCAATGTCTAAAAACACAAATGAACGAAAACCTCCCACAAGTGACCCTCCTGTGACATTTCCCCAAATGTTCTTCAAACACAGAAGTTTAGAAAACCTTAAAGGACAGAGTCATACATTAAAAGTTTAAGCCCTTAAATTACTATGTAAAAGACTATCCTCTGAGACTGCCTTCAATATCTAGACAGAAAAAAATTAAACTTTTTTTTAACATTAAATCATTGAATTTTGTTACAATAGCTAGTACTATTCTAATACAGAGAACAGCATAAAGTAAGTATGTACAACATTGTACCAACTCTGAAATACTAGACAGATTTCATTGGTTTGATTTTTGCTGGTTTGTTTAAATGAAGTGGCATAAATTATAGAATACATTGAAATAAATAAAATACTACTGACAAGTGTTTTGCAGGATAGAAACATTTTACTCTACCTAATTTGTTCTTGCATTGAACTTGCAGTATTCTTGTTTGTTTTTCCTATTTACAATTGAAGAAACTGAACCTTATAGAAATTAAGTAACTTCCTCCAACAGGAGGCAACCTCTCATGACTACTTTCCTTAGTTATATGCTTCCTAGATCCTTTACACTTTTGTTACAGATTTCAAAATTTTACAGTTTTCTCTTGAAATGTAAGTTATTTATCCCTCTTCCTCAATTTCAGGAGAAGCAAGTTGCATTTATATGGAACATTCTAGTCATTCTAATTAGTCTTTAAAATCCCCATGTTGGTGAGAATGTGCTTTGATATCATTCTTCAAATGTGAGCCACTGATTTTCCTTCAAAAATCACCCGCTTCAGAAAACTGAGTTCCCAATGTTCTTGTATCAGAATAACTCAAGATAGTTGAAGTCTTGAGTATGTTAAAGAGACCCCTCCCCTTCTATTTTTCTGAGGCTTTACAAGCATACTTTCCAACGCGTGTGATACAAGCTGCTCTTTAAATACTTTTACCAGGTGAGGGATTGCTAGTACATTCTCTTTTGTCAGTAATGATTTTGCATTTGTCACTCTTTGCTGGTAGACTGTGCATGGACTATGCCCCATTTTCACATTCATTTTGGATACTACTTGGGGGTATTATTTTCATTCAAGGGCAGGCACTAGAACTGAGCCGATTATTTATTTCATACACTTTGAAACTATTTGGAGCTGTAATGGATGCTATCCTTGACCTTGGGCATTTCAGATGCAAACTCTACTCTATCAAAATTTTGCTCTTTATGTAACTAAGCAGTTAGAGGACTTGACCATTTACTTCTGGTTCAAAGCCACATCCCACTCATTCCTTTGTCCACAGGTAGTTGTAGGTGCCTTCCTCAGACTTGAGAATTCTGGTTTGGTTAAACTTTCTGCTGCTCAGATAAAAAACAGCAGCAATTTTCTGCTTGAATTTCTCTCTGACTAAATCCATTGATCATCCTTTCTCTCTGTGAGTGAGAAGTGTGTTTTCTCCTTAATAACTCCTATCCTTCTCTCTGGAGTTTTTTCCCCTTCACTTGTTTGTGTTGTGTTGGTCAGTCCTACGCACTATTCCTCTGAGAGACAGAGAGCGCAAAATTGAAGTTATTTTATGCTTGGGCTCCTTCGGTCCCAATTTTCAAATCTTCATGTCAATTTTCACACATCAGTGTCATGTGGTGAATGTTATGGAAATTTCAGTGGGGTCCTTAGAAGGCAATTTATACACGAATCCCTCCCCCCACCCACCACCCTGCTGCAATTCCTGTCTTTTCTAAGAATAAGTGGATCTATAATTAATGTGGATTTTAAAATATAGCTGCATTCAAAATTCTCATAGCAGGTTTTCGATGGCATGTCTTCTTTGCAGTATAAACACAAAGGCATAAATGCTTGCTAGCTCTCTCTCCTAATAAATGGGCTTGTGTAAAAGGAATAAAAATTACAGTTTGTTGGCGGTAAAGAGCAACTAATTACTCAGGAAGAAGCATGTTTTTATTTTTCAAAACTGCACTGAAAATGGTTTATCATGCAATAAATTTGCTAATCACCAGTTAGGAAACACAGTGCCATCCCCACCTACCCACAGCGGCTTCCTTTGAAAGTTGGTCTGTTACAGTTTGGATGGGAAATTATATCCTTTTGAAAATGAACATGACAGAAGACGTTCATTGAATAGCTTAGAACTCCTCAGCAGTCAGAATTCAAACAACATAAACAAGAGTGGGCTTAATGGCAGCCAAGATGGCAGCCGCTGTTCTTGCCTGGGCCGAGGAAGCGGGCCCTTCTGACCCCTCCTTGGGAAGATAATTAGTTTTTTTCCCTTTTGTTGTAGGCATATAACCTTTTCCAGTGGAGAGCATAAAGTCAGATTCTTTTTTATCCGTTTTCTAAAATTCCCTCTTCCCAACCCCACACCATCTCTAAATGCTGCTTTCTGATAGGTTTGCCTTGACTTTGTTTTCAGAAATAACTTGGAATATAACTTCACAGTCCAAAACCAAAGAAGGGTAGATAGGCCAAGTTGAACCTGCTAACGGTCATGCCAGGGCCAGTTCTTTCTTGCTGCTGGTCTACTGTCTTGGTTCCAAGGCGCCAGGTAGCCTCTTTGCCTGATTCTCTTTAGAAGGGACTTTCATGAGCAAGCACCTCCATGATGTTCGCTGCCTCCCGCCTCTAGGTGTCCTCCTCTCCATTATTCTGTCATATTTGCCCATTAACTTTCTTAACATAATGATCACCTTGTTTACTTTGTGTGTTTGATCCGTGATATGGATCTTTGCCAGAATCTAAGAACAGCTTTCCCTTTGTGTGTATGTGTATGCATGTGTTTATTGCTACTGCTGTAACTATTTTGTTTTTTGTGGTAGTAGCAATTGAACCCATGGCTTTCATACTGTCTGTACTCCCCAAGTCATTATTATTATTATTATTATTATTATTATTATTGTTTATTTATTTTGGAGCAGAATGTCACCAAATCACTAAGTTGCCGAGGTTGGATTTGAACTTGTGGCCCACCCATTGTGCTGGAATAACAGGCATGCACCACTATCATCTTTCCATTTTGATAATCTCTGAATCAGCAGTATCTGCAGGAGTACCTTGAATAGTGCGGCTTTCAATTAGGTGTTCAGTAAATCAACATCGGAATAAATGAATGAACACTTGTGGTCTTCTGTCCATACCATAGAAAGAGAAGCCTTCATCCACCATGATTTATTCTCCTGCTGCCCCTCAGACTCTTGAATGCTCCCCAGAGGCCCATGTGCTAAAGGCTGGTTGCTCGCCTGTGGGCTGCCAGCAGGTGTGGAACCTTTAGGATGTAGGACTTTGTAGGAAAGGGTGGATTCTCATGCCTTGGCCTTGCAAGGGACATCCAGCCTCTTCCCCTCTGCTCTCTGGCTGCCACAAGGTACACAGCCTCGTGCTACCTCATGGGCTCGTCTTGGTGTGCTGCCTGCTGACAGACCACTGTAGCCAAACGACCATGAGCCGAATCCCCTGAGACCACCTAGGCAGAATCAACCTTCTCATCTT
Source organism: Tympanoctomys barrerae (assembly GCA_002564285.1). Classification (NCBI taxonomy): domain Eukaryota; kingdom Metazoa; phylum Chordata; class Mammalia; order Rodentia; family Octodontidae; genus Tympanoctomys; species Tympanoctomys barrerae. The sequence goes on along the minus strand of NDGN011547821.1, from coordinate 4,035 downwards.
TGGCATTGATTTCCTCAAGCATTTTGTCACAATAGCTAAATGCTAACACAAACACATGGTTGTATGGAGGCAGCATAACTTTGGGCGTGCGAATCAGGAAGAAGAATGAGTTTCAGCTTTGTCTTTGACAAGTAGGAGGCAGCAGCAAATTTTATCTCTACCTTTCTTTTTTTCTTTCTTTCTTTCTTTCTTTCTTTCTTTCTTTCTTTCTTTCTTTCTTT
>NDGN011547813.1:17500-23241 GCA_002564285.1 Tympanoctomys barrerae | reverse complement strand
CACACACACACACACACACACACACACACACACAAATAAATAAAAAAAATTAATAAAAAACTGACTCAGCAACTACTGCTGGATTGATAATTGTCTCAAAGTGTTGAAGCCAACAGGGACTCCCTGGCCTCCTCGCATGTGGGTGACACATTCTTTAGGCGATCTTGTTTTGTTGGTCTTCGGAAAGACTGGACAGCAGCACTCAGGCTGCCACCAACTCGCAAGCAGCTGTTAAATGACAAGTGGTGTCCCTGGGGTGCACTAAGATAGCAATTGAGACTGGGCGTGGCAGTGTGCACCTGCAATCCCAGCTCTTGGGAGGTTGTAAACAGGCGGATGACTATGAGTCTGATCTAGTAGTGAGACCCTGAACACCCTGCAGAATCTTCCCTAAAATACAGAAAAATAAAAAATAAAAAATAAATGACAAGTAGTTTTAGTAGGAGCAGTTTTGAAAATGTGAGCTGAATGCTTCTTAAAAGTGTGGTATATCACTGTGGATAGACACATAAATCAACATTAGTGAGTCCAAAACTAAGCTCCAATTATTTGATTGATTTTTGATATTAAAAAATCCCAACGTAAATCAATTGGAAAAAATAGTTTTCTTCAATTAATATTCCTGAGATCCTTGACTGAATATCTGTATGCAAAGATCCTCAAATTTTACTTCACAAAATATTAGTCTACTAATTCTAACTTGATCATAGACATAAATGTAAGAGCTAAAACTACTGAATTAAATTCTAGAAGATAGCAAAGAGGAAATCTGTGACACTGGATAAGGTAGAGATTTATTGACAAGAATACTAAAATCAAACACTGAGAAGAACAATGATAGAGATTGTAAGTAGTTGCACTTTGTGTGTGTGTGTGTGTGTGTGTGTGTGTGTGTGATACCAGGGATTGAACTCCGGACCCTGTGCTTGCCAGAAAAGCGCTTATTCTACTAAGTTGTCTCCCTGGCCCCAATAGTCACACTTTGAAAGAGTTCAAAAACAAGAAGGTACACTAATGGGCCGGGAGAAAAATTTTGCTAAATATGTTCCAACAAAGGTCCTATATTTTGAATATATGAAGAAACACATGACAAAACAAAAAGACAACTTACAGTAAAAATACAAGACTTAAAAGATACTTCAGAAAATGTACTATCAAATAAACAAAGGAAAAAAATGAAACATCACTAGTCATCAGCAAAGTGAAAATTAGAACTAAGATACGACTTCATACCTACCAGAAAGACTGGAGTAAAACAGTCTGACGATTCCAAAGGAATCCACATATACATTGCTAGTGGAATGCAAAAAAGCAACTGCCCCTTCCGAAGAGTGTATCAATACCTGACGTGGTTAAGCAGATATTCATCCTGTGATTCAGCATCTCCACTTTAGCTAGTGACCCAAGAGAAACAGAAATACATGTTCTGACAAAAACTATGCTGATATTGTTCTAATAGCTAAAGCTTTGATGAAGCCCAAATGGCCATTATTTTGGCTAAACAAATGGTATACCATGGAGTACTAATCAAAACAAAACAAAAAAGAATTACATATTTGTACATGGAAGGGCATGAATACATCTAAAACAGTTATTTTAGATGAAAAAGTCAAGCATACAATATGTGCTGTCTGATTCCAATTACATGAAATTCTAGAAAAGGCAAAAGTAGAAGAGGCAGAACATCTTACTCCAGAAAGAATGGTTAGCATCAAGCACTCCAAAAATAATGTATGCTGGGGAAACTCTGGGAAAAGGGGACACTTCTACTTTGTTGGTGGGAATGTAAACTAGTAGGCCATTGTGGAAATCATTACAGACTTTTCAAGAACAACCTAAAGATTAGGAGTGAAAGCCTTCACGTTAACAGTGGCACAAACATGGCGACAACAGCACCACTCACAGTTGCAGCACTGACGTGGCTTACATGTCCCCCAGGAGATGAAGGGATGAAGGAAATGTGACATGATAAAGGATAAACCTGAGTCATTTGTAGGAAAGTGGGTGCATCTTCAGACCATGATGTGAGGTGAAATAAATCAGACATAGAAGATTAAATATAACACGGTTTCTCTTATATGAGAAACTCAACATATAAATCATGTAAAGAGAAAAATAAAAGAGCTGATGGGAGGTAGGGAGGTAGACTTTGTGGAAGTGGGAAGGGGCTGGAGGGATGGAGGAGGAGGAGGGCCGGGAGGTAAAGGGAGGTAAGGGTGACTAACATACATGACATGTATGTGACTATTTAACAATACATGTATGTACCGTTTCCCCAAAGGTGAATGTAAGTTCTGTGTATCACAAACTTATAGCACTAATGATAAGAAAAGGGGAAAGGGCAGAACAGTGCTTGAGGTCAGAGACAGCCAAGAGGGATCTAAACTAAAAGGCATAAAGGAACTTCTGGAGCAAGGGGATTCTTCTGCGTTCTGATTGGAGTGCTACTCACATGATCATGCATAATTTCTCAAATACATTGAACTGTACAATTATAACATCTCAGTTTATCCATACTTTAGTGCATAAAATAAAAACAATATAAGTTAGCAATCACTGGGGAAAATAACATATTAATAGGAAAAGATACACAATACTAAGCCATGAGAAGGAAAAATATAGGAAACAACATCCAGATGCAAGAAGATCGTTCTGGTCATTCGCCTACCTGCCTGTGCTACTTGGAATCCAGACCTGATTCCAACACCCATAGGATATGATTACCTGCAGGAGGAGGAAGGCCGTGACTCTCAAGTCAGTGTGAGTGCGTGGCCTTTCCTCTAGTAGAGGTCAGGTTAAAATATCCACACTACCAAGGTTAATAGTGCTCACTTGTTTACTAGCTTGGTGCAGATTTTTGTAGTAATTATATAATGGGGACTAGCATTTGGGTGACAATGGCTGTGCATATAAATGCTTATTTCTTTATGTTGTGGTTGACAAAAGACATACATGACCAAAAGGAGTTGGTCTTTGGGGTGTTTGTGCATGTGTTCAAGTTTAGCAATTTTAAATAGGGTTTTTAATACATTTCTTGAAGCAGTGGTTAGTCCCACCGCTTATATCTAATGTTGGGGAGTACTTAAAATAATAAAAGCCTCAATGAAATATTTTAATCTATGACTGTAGCTAATTCTCTGTGACAGGTATCTATAAACAAGCCAGGCATAACACCAGATATTTGTGTAACAGTGAAGTCCTGTTCCATAGGCAGACAGAAGAGTCCTAAACACACAGTATACATTTCAGACATTGAAGGACACACGATCTCTGCCATAATTACTCAACTCTGATGTTATAAGTAGCAGCTACAGATAACGTATAATGTCTAGCAAAACTTTACTTACAAAATCAGGCGGTGTGCTGGACTTGGGTCATAGGCTGCAGTTTGCAGTCCTGTCTTTATGAGTAAGAAGAATTAAAAATCTAAGTACCAAATTAGATGCATGTGCTGTCCCTGCAGAAACCAGTAAGCAAGTCTCTGATGTGTTTGGATTTAATTTGATTGACAATAAAGCAGCCTAGCTAGAGAAAATAACAAGGAGTCCCTGTGGATACTGGTGGTGTACAGATGTTTACCTGGGACTGAGGGAATGTTCCAGAAGCCTACTCAGCAGGTGTCAGCAATAGTTCCCTGTAGGGGGATTACTGGCTATGCTCAGAGGCACAAATACAAACAACGACTTCATCTTATGAAATACCTGCAATAGTCAAATTTACAGAGTCACACAATAGAATGCTGGTGGCAAGGGGAGGGGAAATTAGTGTTTGATTGGTAAGCAGGTAGCAAAGACGTACTGTGGTCTACATATTTAATTCCTCTTGGAATAGTTTGCAATAAATGTGCATTACATCTCTAAGTTAAATATAACAGTGACAAAAATTGTCTTCCCAAGACATGTGTGGATTTTTTGTCACTTAGAATAGTCCCAGCTCTCTGATAAGGACTTCGAGGAGATTTATAAAGAGCGATCCTAGATTATTTTAGGCTGTGATTAGATCTCACTGCACATGATGCACAAAAAGAGAACTAAGTGTCACAGAATGAATCGCTAACATAGAGGTTCTCAAAGACTGCATAGAAGAGAATTTGCTTGACCTTAGGATAGGGACAAGGTTGAAAATACTGATTACATTTGACGACACTGACATTAAGCATATCATTAAAGAGAATGCAAAAGCAAACAAAGTAATTTACATTAGGTATATATGATTGACAAAAGCCTTGTGTTCAGAATTGAACTCTTGTAAATCAATAAAATAAACTTAACAGAAAAATACGATGAGGAACTTGAAACATCACTTTATAAAAGAGGAAATCCAAATGCCAATCAACACATAGTTAAGACTGGCAAGAAATGTAGAGTGATCGTTCCTAGTATAGAACTGAATTGCCAGTGAGAAGGTAGAGTGGTACAGGTTGGATTACTTAGCATGTGGAAAGTAAGTGTATTTTTTGACCCAGCCAACTCCGTCATGGGCCTGGAACGTAATTCAGATGAATCCTAGAAAATGTAAGAATGTTATTAATAGAAACATCTTTGGCCACAGTCAGAAGCATAGTATAATCTAATGCCCACCAACAATCATCATACAATGAATTACCACAGAACTAAAATGAACTGCAGTCACAAACACAAATGTATCTTATACCAACTAATGTTGAGCAAAAGTTGACACAGTCCATATAGTTTTGATGTATTTGGTAAAAGCTAAAAGCTACACTGCTTTGGACTTCGAAGTACAGAAGCCAACGAAGTATTTCTTGAGAAGATGGAGAGAATAGTGGGACATGAGAGGACACTGAGAGGACTTGGATACTATATATATATAATTTTATTTTTTATTTTTTTATTTTTGTAATTGTAGTAAGACAATTTAACGACTTGACCACTTTTCAGTGGTCAGGGCTGTGGGGGCCGAGGGCACTAACAGCACTCTCTTTGCTGTGCACCCCGAGCTGTCAGCTTCTCAGAAGACTGAAACCGAAGCAAGCACTCTCGTTCCACAGCCAGCATCCTACCTTGAGAGACTGTGATCTGACACTTCCAGGTACTTCATGAGATGACATCATTGCTGTACTTGTGCAACCGGGTTCTATGGAGCATAACGATCATGACAATGTAGCAGGCTTTAGAATTTCCTTTAAAGATACAGAATCTTCCGTCTATGCTTGTGCCTCATTTTTATAACTCAGCCACCCATGGATGGACATCTAGTTTTTCTTTACCTTTTGGCTACTATGAATAATGCTGCTATAAATACAGAACTTTAGTAAGTCTGCTTGAATCCCTAATTTCAACAGTTATCTATTTCTTGACTGCCACGAGTTCTGTATTTCTTGTAATGTGAACTGATGATTGAATTTGTTCTATAAATGCATTACATTACACAAAAAGATTTGAAAAAGCCCTGTAGATCTGGAATTCAGTTAGCATGGAAAATCCTCTGATTTTTTTCCTATAATCCCTTTTCACCCTAGTTCTGCAGCAAGTTCTATTTGCATAATCCTTAAAACAATCTTTATTAGTGATGTGTGAAACACGGGAAAAAAGTATATGTTTACGAACTAGACAGCCTGGTTTGCATGTTTGAGAGCGTGTCTGAAAGGAAATATGCACATTTATTTCCAGTCAGTGATGTCGAACTGAAGAGCGACGTACCTGGGATTTAGACAGGAGACAACGAAGGAGAGTACTGATGTTTAGGGGAGGAAGTGACCTCAAGAGAGTGGAAAGCCG
>NDGN011547813.1:0-12500 GCA_002564285.1 Tympanoctomys barrerae | reverse complement strand
TTATTTTGCTACCTTTGGTAAAGTACTGGGGCAGATCTTGAAGTTAAAAACCCATGTTTAGAAGTAAGTGCACGCTTCCCCCACTATATAGCAGCAGACTGTGTCGCCCCTACGGAAAACATTCTCGTATCTAATTTTAACTTTACATATAAAAATAACTTGGAGAAAATACAAAAAAACATTTTATTTTAACATGAAAATATCACAAAAATTAGTAAGCCTGAGATGTAGGGTTTTGGTGAAAAACAAGAGGCTTGTAGTGTTTTGGCTGCTGATAAAGATGCACGCATTGACAGCTGGGGTGAAAAGCAGAAGAATGCACTTACTTCTTCTGCAGCCAGTATCTCCAGACACAGTGAGCCACATGCACCCGTCCCTCCTCCTCGCAGAGGCCGGCCGGCCCGCTTAGTTCCAGCGGAAGTGGATCTGCCGCGGGCGGTCGGCACCCTCCTTCACCAATGGCTTGTGGAACTCGCGTCCCGCACGAGAGTGGATATTCGCCCAACAAAACTCACAGTAATACTGCAGGCAAGTGACATTGGCACAGAAAAAGGGGGCAAACTTCCCGCCGCAGCGCGCGCCCTGGCACTCGTCACACATCTGGTCATCCAGCACATATGGCTTCACCTCCACCTAGAACGAGAGAGGAGAACGTTTCCCTGGCGCCTGCTTCACGAGCAGCTCAGGAGAGCTCTACAGAGGGCGCGCGGCCGGGAAAGGCCCGCCGCGAACGCTGACCAAGTAGGAGGCTTTCTCGGGCTTTAGTTTTGCCGTTCAGTAAGTAAGAAAACAAAAACAAAAACAAAAACAAAAACAAAAACCCCCATTACTTGTATGTTAGGTATAGTCCTACATATAATACGTTCTGTTTCTAATTGGCCGTGCAGTTCAATAATGAACAATTAATTTAATTACTTTATTTTCATATTTTTTTTCCCAGAGGACTACAAATGTTTTTTAGTGTATTTTTTTTTTTTTTACAAGCCAGGAAATACTTTAAAGACTATAAAAATCTCACTTGTAAGACAGCCCCCCTCACCTTTCCTGAAGAACACACTTCTAACACGTGTGTGTGGGCACCTTCAGGGGCGGTGAGGAGAACACACCCAGCAGCCACGGAAGGCAAGCGGTCTCACACCTCCTTTCTGTCATCCTGTCCCACCTGTGGCACGGCGGAAGCCTAACGGTTGCTAACTCGGCTCGCTTCTGTGTCACAGGTGAGCCCCAGCTTGCTTGGAAGTAACTGGTACAAACCAGAACCGTGGCTAATCTAATTAAGGGCCTGTCTAGACTTCTGTGAATTTACACAATATAAAGTGAAATCCCATGGTGAAGGCCTACTCAGCAGAAGACATCAGACCACAGACAACTTTAAAGATTAAAAACCCCTCAGTCTCCATTTCTTTAACTGTAATGAGAATAATAGAATCTGTCTGAATTGTGAGGATTAAATTATATATGAAAAAAAAAACATAATCCAGTGCCTGGCACCTGGAGAACACTCTGTGAATTACCACTCGAGACTGTTAGCTGACATAGCTGTGCTTTCCTGCTGTGATAACCTCATGAATGGAAGCTTAGTGCGGGCCTGGACCGGGCAGCCAGGGAGCTTAGCCTTTCTCTTAGGAGCGGACAGAAAACCAAGTGTTCTGAAGGATAGGGCTTGACATAAAGTATAGTTGGCTTGTGGTAAAAAACAAAAACAAAAACAAACAAAAAACTTGTATTATGAATGTAGGCTACCAAAATACTTGAGCGTGTCCAGAAAATGAATAGTTAATAGTATTTGTAAGAACAACAGTGACGAACTGAAAAACACTTGACAAAAACGACAACTGCACAATAAGCACTCGGGAGGAAGGCAATGAATGGAACCGGCTGCTGGTGTCTCGTGATTAGGGCTACTGTAAGTGTTTTATGGATTATATCCATAGTGTACAGACATCTTGCTTCTGAATTGTGTTTGTACCTCTTGTATATCTTTCTACTTCTGTTCTTGATTGTTTTTATAAACCTGAACAGTAAGTTCTCTTTACCAGTTAAGGGACTTTTAACTTTTCCACTGGTCTTTTATAGTGATTGATTGATTGACTCACTCATATATTCTTCTGTCTTTTTGGGACACGGTCTTGCTGTGTAGTTTAGGCCAGCCTTGAACCCACTTTGTAGCCCAAACTGGCCTTGAACTCCCAGAGATGCACCTGCCTCAGCCTCTTGAATGCTGGGATTACAGGCAGGTACCACCATGCCTGGTTTGGTCTCCGATTTTTAAAATGGTTTGCAATCTGAATTTGAAAGTGTTCATGCTCAGTCTTTACTGCTTAACTTCTTTTATGAATTCCATCTTAGCTTTGCTAGGCCGTTATTTTTTATCATCCTTTTAACTGTAATCAAGGAATAATATTACTGTAATCAAAGAGTCAAAGAATGATGTGAGTGTTCCTGGGTCTCATCTTGCTGCATTACAGACTGATGGGCACCGGGCCAGCAGCACGCAGCTCAGCACTGAGCCTTCTGTGCCTAGCAGAAGCCCGGGCACAAAGGCGAGACCTTATAAGTCTTTTATGAGTAAATGTGGTGTATTTACACATGCCTTCTGGGGTTCTCTCTCATGATTACTTCTTTTTTTAAGGTACAATTTTAAGCAACTCAAAACCCAGGTTTGTGCTCTTTATTTCTACAATGCTTCACAAAATGACAGGCACTCAGGAGTTCATATAAAACTAGCGAGAAACTGGCTCATGCAATGATCTCCATTATTTGTATTTTAAAAATTGTATAGATATTATCTTATGTAGTTAATTTAGTTCAAATCATAGACTTCAAAGAAGAACAATGAGATTTCAAACTTAATGAGTAACTTGGTATTAACATAATTCAATTCAGGGTCTATCAGGAAGCTTGTGAATCATATTATTTATGCGATGACACATGAAAAATGCAATGAATTTTACACTGTGGAGACTGTGCTACCCAGGTGCCCGAGTCAGGAAATGAGCCTCCCACTGCTTGTGAGCCTGTGTGATTTTCACCTCCAAACAAATATCCTATGTAGCTTTGAGATATGTATGTGAGTGTATATGCCTTAATATAAACTGCACTAGTTATGTGTAAAATATTTAAGATTCAAATTCTTTCAGATAAAGTTCCAAACATATCTCTGTAGTAAATTATCTTAGAAAATAAACTTTCTTGCAGGTATTTCAATGCCTTAAGAAGGCACTTTCAAAGTTATATAGTGAACAGTATATCAAATTTTAAGTTCCTTATATGTTTTTCTAACTTACGCAAAGGTAATATAGTTACAAAAATACACAATAAAGTTTTAACCAAGGATGAAGTCTTCCACATACTCGTCATACAGCTTTGAGTATAAAGAGTGAGCTTCATATGTTTGATTCCATGTTGTACAAGAAGCCACCATGAGTGCCCAGGGTCCCAGGCAGACCGCAGGTCACACTCAGCTTTCAGCTTTGGCTTCGGATGCATTATCGGAGCTACGGGAAGTTGCTCAGTGCATTCCCGAGACTCCACTGTTGCTCATGTGTCTTACTTCACATGCTCTGTGCCTGAGTTGTAGCTCAGGAACCAGCGTTGTGGTCCAAAGCAATGGGCCCTTCACCACCACCTCACAAGCGAAGAAGTAGGAGCTATCACATGGCAACAATTCCTCTACCATACAGATGCAAGCCCTTCCCCAGCCATCTATCCTCCTTGCTGTCATAATCCAGATTAGACCAGATCAGTGATCTTAGCCATGGCTGTACTTTACTGGCAGCTGGGGAATTTTATACACTGCAGCTCTGCTTGTGCCCCAAGGCAATTACAGCAGAGTCTCGGGGTGGGACCCAGAAGGTACATTTTCCGAGTACCCAGGTGACTGCGCACCACAATGCTGGAGGACCTCTAAGACACAAACCAGTTCACAAAGCTCATCTATGCCTGTCTGAACGAAAGCACAGCCTCCTCCCCCTTTTACTTTGGGCAAAATCTTACATAGCACTGTAAACAAAAGTGACTCTGCACTTATAAACTGAATCTATGCTGTACTTCTTTTCATGTGAGGTGATGATTTAGTAATTATATTCATGACTGCAGAGTCTGGGGTCTAGTCAGAGCTAGCTAACCAGCTGCCCTGTCCCTGAGAAAGACTTTGAATGGCAAAACAGGAAAGGCTACAACAATGGTTACTTCATTTAGCTATTAAAAAGGTCATTGATCCCATATTCTTAGGGTATGTCAGCTGCACCACAAATGTATATGCAAGTACTTTAGAGTATTAGCTATGGATAGGAACTGCTCATTGATTTTAGTATGAAGTTGATCTGCAACAGAGCAACTGAGCTCTGCTGACCTTCTCTCTTGCTCTGCATGACTATGTGGTGCTCAGAGTCACTTAGAGTGGCTTTCAGGGGTAACTCACAGGAGTCCCAGCTTCTCACTGTGAAGACCTAAGCAATGCTACCAAGGAGGGAATGTGTAACATTTTAGGTCAATTAGGACACAGATATATGTATTTTAAGAAGGAAAACTTACATTTAAGTGGCATTTACTCTATGTCAAGTTGTGTTCAAGTCCTTGTACATATCTGAATTAATTTCTCAACCAACCAAGAGAGACATACTAACGTTCTCTTCCATTTTCTATACAAGGAAAAGTGGCACAGAGACAACTCATTCATTCGCCTGGGTGCATAGGACAAAAGGAGGAAAATGGACTCAATCCCAGGTGGCCCGGCTCAAGCACCAGCTCTTAAGAGCAGCTCTGCCTCTGTGGTTAGATACTTGGGACCTACAGGGTGGTAAAAAGTTTTGACATGGCTTTAAAATATCTGTATTTATAATTTTTATATTGTACTTAAAGTACAATCTAAGTTTGAAATTTTTACATTTCAAGGATGTTCTCATATCTCTAAGAAACAGAAAGCAAAATGTTTGTTTGGCATAGTGTTAATCAATATAATCAGGTTAACAACACCCAAACTCGGGTATAGTGGTACATGCTTGTAACCTCAGCTACTCGGGAGGCTGAGGCAGGAGGACTGGGACCTTGAGGCTAGCTTGGGCAACTTAACAAGACCCTAACCTTAAATACAATTAAAAATAAAAGGGTTTGGCATGTGTCTCAGGGCTCACTGGATTTGATCCTTAGTACTGAAATGAACAGAATGTTTGAACTGTTTTAACTCCGTTGAGTGGTGGGCTTTGGAGTGGCGCATTATTATAAGATAGAGCGATTTCTCAGTGTGCAACTTACACGCTTATCAATATCACCATGCTGAAGCTGAACAAATCGAGCACTGATGGCAGCAATGTAGCTCTGCTGATTGGAGAAAGCAACGCGGCCAGCACCTTTTGGGTATTTCAGCTCTGGGTCCGTGTCGATCCCTGCATAGCAAACGCCTCCATACAGCCGGTCCATGATCATGGCGAGCTCCACTTCACAACAAAAGGGTGCGCATTAGCAGAGCGAAGACGGCACATCATCAACGGTTCTTAAAAAGTAAACAGGCTACTAACCCAAAAAAGTTGTTGGAAGGGAGCCTGAGACCAAGAGCCCTTTTTCTTTTTCTGAACATAGTTAGATTCCTACCACATGCACCCCGTTTATCAGTGCTAAACACATATACTGTATATTTCTGATTTCTTTTCAGAGGTCTAGTTTCAAGCTCTTTTCTAAATCTAATCTTTTCACTTCTAAGTAGTACACATCCAGTCATGTTTTAGTCTCTGCTGAACCTTTATTAACCGGACTGCTATCCCACGACTGAGCTTTCATTGCTTGCATCAAGGTCCTCTTCTCCACTGTGAGTCCCTGCCAGCACAGCTGGGGGGCACCAAACACATGAGTCGCGACCGTCTCCTCTCCACCCACCTTCTAAGTTGCCTTATCCTGATAATTGTCTCCCCACTTCAACTACAATTTCTTCTTAATCTTTCCTTTTTATAAAAATAATTTTACTGAGAAACAAATAGCAATGAGACAGATTCAAAAGTGATTAGTGGAACAGTTCCAATAATTAACACACTGCATATTGTTGTCTTCTTAGTGGTTATTCGTAGTACAAGATGCAGACTTTTCTTGACAGTCCTTCAGTTCTTGCATTCTCTGTGTCAGCGTATTGTAAGCTCCAGCACTTAAACTCTTATATCTTTGCTCCTGGGTGATGACTTCATCTGGGTCAAAACTGTAAATGTCATCTATGTGTTTTCATGCTCCTAAATCTCTATCTTCAGACTGGTTGTCTCCTTGTGGTCAAGGCTCATAAATGTGACTGCCTTCTGGACCACTTGTATGTTTAAAACACAATACAGATAAACCTGATCTTTATCACATTAAGCCCATTCCACTGAGGTTATCCTGGTCCAGTTAGTACACAACAGAAATTAAAAAAAAAAAAATTGCCAAGTCAAGATCTTCTTGGCTTAATCTTTTCTGTTTCCTTCTTCTTCCTCACTGTACAAAAGATCCCATGATCCTGGCTTTCAAGACACATCTAAAAATCACCTCCATCACTTTAAGGCGCTGCTCATCTGGCTGACAGCAGTAGTTTCCTCTCTTCGCTTTTGATCTCCATCTGCCCATTTATTTCCAACATAGTAGTAAGAGTAATTCACTTAAGACCTAGACCAGATGCTGCAAGGTTTAACTGAAATTTTTATTTTGCAACTCTGAGTGTGCCATAAATTTGTGTTGAAAACCAAAACATTATCTTTTCCCCTAACCTGCTCCTCTTCCAGGGTTCCTAGTATCTCAGCAAGAGGTCCCACTACGCATGAGGGACTTCACATGAAAGCTGAGATTCAACCTTTGCATTTCAAATATTTGCGAGATAAGTTCACTTGACTCTCTCTGCACTCGCACTGCTCAGCCTGCCACCGCTGTCTGGCTCCCATGCCGGTAACAGGCCTCTCCAACCAGGGCTCTCCAACCAGGGCTCTCCAGAGTTCTGCACGGCCAGCATTCCCGCTCTGAGGCATTAGCTTACCTGGTCCTTCAAAATTCCAAATATGATCATGTCACTTCTTATTTTAAAAAAACTTTTAATCGTTACTCTTGCTCTGAGAACATCAAATTTGCCCAAGAAACTTGTACAATCTAACTCCAGTTTGCTTTTTAATGCCTTCCCTTGTGCCTCTCCCCTCCCTCCTTGGATCCTGAGTCCTCCTCTGCGTTTCTTCCAGTCTTTCCAATGGACCATGCTGCCTGCAGGCAAGATTCCTGACTCTGCCACTCCTGGGTCGAAAGTCCACTCCTCAAAACCCTCTTGCTGCCCCACCCTACTCCTCCTGTCTGGCCTTCCTATCACATTGCCTTGCTACGAGTGCTCCGCTGCACCTCAGTCTTCCTTTGTAGCAGTCATTATGTTTTTAAAGTATGTACAGTGTGAGCAGTTCCTCAGCATATGTCTCCCAGACTGGAAGAGAAGGATGGAAGCCTTAACACCGCAGGTGGCCTGTGGTATCTTATAACCTGTGTATGGAACTGACATTTATACCTACAGTTTCATCAATGTGACATATCTCAGATTTCCAGTTCCTAGTCATTGATAATCAAGTTTGTCACTCATTTATCTAACATGTTAGTTAATACTGTAGTTCACATACATAAAAAAGAAAAATATCAATTTGTTCTCCATGTATCAGAATCAACCAACATGAAATTAAGAGATGCAAACTTCACCTGCTTTAAAGAGTTGCATTTGGGAAATCTGAGCATTCAAGTAGATTCTAAATGAAGTCTGTTGGACTTAACTACAAATGTTGACTCATAAAAGCTCGAAGGTTTCAAGAAAGGCTCTCAGAATTCTACAACCACAGGAATGCTATGAAGCATTTGCCCACCGAGAGTGTCAGGTGTACAACAGCTGTCAAGTATTTTCTGAGTTAACTTATTTATATTTAAATTATTTAAAAAAAAAAAAAAACCCAAATCTGTTAGTATTCTACTTACCAGCCCTTAATGGCCTTGGAACGCCTCCAACAAAAATTGTTTTCCGGGGATCTAAAGGCTGAGAACCATCCATAACAAAATCACTATCACTTAAATTCCAAGGACGTATTTGGACCTATGAAGAAAATTATACTGGGTATTACTCCTTTTATTTTTTAAAAATTTGTACAGCTGAATTTGAATATAAATTATTGATAATTGATCATTATAACTGATAATTATTGATATTGATAATTAATGATAATTCTATCTATGTAGTATAAATCACCTGTATGTATAACTGGATTTTTACATGGTAGTAGTTTGTTTCTAAGTAAACACTTCAGAATAGGCTTTGGCAAACCCGCACTTGCCCTCAGGAGCTGCCGGGCCGGGCACTCACTCACCGGCTTGTCCTTGATCGTGGGGCTGGAGACACACAAGTAGAGCTTGCCGTCCTCCTCGATGCACGCGTCAATGAGCGCCTGAACCGAGCTCTCTTCTTGGAAGAGAAGGAAGGCATAGCCTGGAAGAACCAGGAAATAAAAGCATGTCAGCTTAAGGAGCTTAGTTCCCAACTGCAGCACTGTTTAGAAAATGCGTGCTACTGAAAAAGAGAAAAACAAAAAAACAAACAGGACTTAAATTGTTATGCCTTCTATATGGGAGAATGCTATACTCTCAGGAATGTATATATAGCAGCTGCCTTCTAGGGAGCACTTAATTTCAGGTACTACATCAAGAGCTTTATGTGAATGGTTCCACTTGATTTTCACATTGCTATTTCCATCTTATAGGAAAAAGAAAGAAAACGCCACCTAAGGGTTATTTTATTTGATCGAAGTCTACCTCACAGCATGTAGATGGCTGAATAATTTCAAACTCGGGTCAGCCTGAAGCTCTCCCATCCTTTCTCCAGCAGTGATGTCACTCTCTTAAGTGACCTGCAGCAGTAGCCCATTTGTCTTTAAAGGCTCTCAGGATAGTGCATATTCTAGGGATCCTTTTGAAACACAATACACTTGGAAAGACCCAGGATATACCCCAAGGAGAGGGAAAATTCCACCGTCTTTTAAAAAGTTCCAAAAGACACTAAAACAGTTACCTTAGAGAGGTTGGAATGAAAGATGCTCTTTAATGATAGGGCAAAACTTTTACCTCAAATCTCAACTTGGATAAGCAGTGGAATACTTTTATCAAACTGGAGACTGTTCAGGTTGGACTAAAGCTAGTCAGATTCCTATTCCATCAGGAAGTATATCTACCCTCCTTTCTTTGTAAAAAACCACCTGCCAATCTTTAATTATATTTAATTAACAATCATGCATCCAGCAAGACAGAATTAAATATTATAAAAGGAAGCATAGAATACATATGTTGTAAATTTACTATTGAGAATTCCCGGAAGCTGGTAAGTTAAGGGACATACAAATTTGCCTTGCCTTAACAAGATTTCTTTACGAATACGCATTAGTACACAGCGTAGGGCTCTGGTCTCCATGCCAAGCACCTCAGCAAGTCATGCACAGCTCAATGCGTGCCACAACGGGGAGTTTTACTCAGAACTCCAAAACACCGCTGTCAACAATAGCTTTTATGTTAGAAAGGTTTGATGTGGCACACAGGTATTTCCTTTTAATAAAAATACTTGATTCTATAGAGGAAAAACCTGAAACTTTCAACTCAATTTACATAATGAGAAATTTCTGAAGGCAAATTTATGTAAGATTAAGACTAGGCTTCATTTAAATATGCTTAAAAAACCAACCAAGACTAACTTCCTTGTTGTTGCTTGTTTTTTGAGACAAGGTCTCACTGTAGTCAGGGTTAGCCTTGAACTTATTATGCAACCAGGCTGGCCTTGATATCATAATCCTTCTGCTGTAATCTCCCAGTGCTGGGATTACAGGTGATCACCACAACTGGCAAGAATAGTTTTCCTTAAGGCTTAATTTTGATAAAAACTAAAAATATGAAAACTATGGTGGTTCTGTAATAATTAAGAGAACATTAACTAAAGTTTTGAATTGCTCTGATTATGAAAAAACATCACAGAAATTAAGCAATATGGTATGTAAATTACAACCTAAGTAATGCAAGCCATTAGATAATAAAATGATTATACAAAAGAAACCACATGGTAATCTATGGAACTTATTCCAGCAAGCTAACGATGACCACGTAAGGTGAAGGCTGTTTACTGCAAAGGAAGCAGGTGCCCGTGTGTCTACACCTGAACAGAGGCATCAAGCCTTCTAGCACTGAGAGTTCAGACTGCCGTCCTAAGCCCACTAATGCAGTACCAAGTGCCAGGACCATGATGTAACCTGAATGTTGACATCTTTAGTTCAGGACAAACAGCTCACACAGCCGGCTCACTTGCCTGCTGCAGTGCGTGCGGGCCATGGGCTCGAGCCCCAGTTAAGCTACCAGGTGGCTGGGATGACCAGACGCTCCCATATCGGTGTTTTTCCACAGTGGGAAATGTTCAATTATAGAAATGATAAATATTTGAGAATAAGATTTGAAAATGCTGGCTTTTGACAACAGCTACAGTGAACTATATAACCTTACTTTAAAAAAGTAAAGGTTCTGATTTGCCAGCACTAATCATTTTCTTTTTGTTTGAGAAAATAAACATTGAAAAAAAAGTACAACAACTATGGCAACAACAGGAATGAAAACAATTATTGTCTTTCAGCAGATTTTAAAGCTCATGTTTCTTGGATTAAAAAGCACATCAAGTGACCAAGTATATGCATGCAAAAATTTGTGTCTGTTTTCTCCTAAACCAACTCTCAATTCTTTCTAAAACTACAGTCACCCCTTGGTATCCGTGGGGGAGCAGGTACACAACCTTGCCCAAACCCAAAATCTAAGGATACTCAAGTTCCCATATACAATAGCATAAGCAAACTCTACCTTAAATTATCTACCATTATATAAGGTTATATAAATGTCACCTAGGCAGTTGTTACACTATACTGTCTAGGGAAATATGACAAGAAAAATATCCATGTATGTTCCCTGCAAATGTAACTGCTCTTTTACTGAACAAATCTTCTGTGGTTGTCTACATCTTTCCATAGACAAGAAATCAAAAATACAGAGGGGTCAATCAAATGTTTTAATTCTGGTCTGAAACTATTCAACTTCTTTTATCTATCCGAATTGCACAGTAAGTTTTCAATTTAATTCAGGATTCTCAGTGACATTTTTCTGGCCTACTTGAGGTCAAAGTAGTCTCTCTATCTTGTAGTATTTATTGGTGTACACATCATTTACTGGGCAGTTACCCATCTGTGAATTGGAAAGAATATAAAAACACAAATACTGTTTATAAAGCTCAAGGAAGGAGATAGTTCTGCAGATGACATTAGCAAAACATTTGCATGTTTGTCAAGTATGAAAATGTAACAGTGCAATAAACAAATGCACGACAACCTCCCCCTTGTTCTCGAGTCACTTGGGGAGCTGCACCTCCTTTCTCCCATGAAGTCTTGACTATGTGACTTACTCAGTGATGTAAGCATGCCTGTGCTTTCATGCTCCGGTGAACAGCCGCAGAACAATCCCAGCCAGGGGCTAACTGCGTGCAACCTCCTAGCATTTTACCTCTGTATACAATGGCAGTTATAATCTAAATAAAATTTTCGCACAGATTTTCATTTCAGTGAGTGCAAGGATGCCTTTGCATGTGTTTACACCTACATTCCTTAGAATGATACTCTATACAGAGACAAAATAGTCAACAAGGACTGGAACTTGGGAAGCTGTACCAGTCAGTGGCGTCTAGCCCTGGGGTCTCTCGCTCTTCTTGCTTGGCTCTGAGTCACAGTGGACGAGTTCTCAGGATCATACTGCCTATCTCAACCCAGGTTACCAGCCTCCACAAATGATTAATTTTCCTGTGAAATCTCTTATATTCTATTCTTTAAAAAGAAAACACACACTAAGGAACTGATATCACTTCTTTTGCTCTCATCTAACAGACATTAACAGTAAAACTTCTTACCTTTTGGTGGAAAATAGGACTTGCTTTCCGCTTTATGAGGCCAGTCTACTACCAAAGGCCCAAATCTTCTGAAGCTAGCAGTTATTTCATCTTTAAAAAGTATAATAATATCCATTAGGAATTAGCTTTAATGCTTTATTTTAAGAAATTTCATATTTTTAATTGATGCAAAGATTTAGTATTTCAAATTGCCAAATATGCTAAGGTAAATTTCAGTCTAAATGAAGAGAATGTGGACAATATCCTTATTATGATAATTGTAAAACCTGCAGCTAGCTTAGTCAAAATAAGTTTACTTTTAAGCAGCACATTGGAAAAAATAATTACAGTGCTCTAAATTTAAACATTTTATGTAACCTTACATGAAGGCTAACAGTTTTACACCGTGAGCAGAACTGGCAGGAAAAAGCCAACACCACATGAAGTTAAATAAAGAGATGCTGCCGCTCCACAAGATGTCACATTCTTTTTTTTTTTTTAAACTTTATTTTTTTTTTATTTGTGTGTGTGTGTGTGTGTGTGTGTGTGTGTGTCCAGCTCAGCCCACCAGGGG
>NDGN011547807.1:10934-21189 GCA_002564285.1 Tympanoctomys barrerae | reverse complement strand
AAGGAAAGGAAAGGAAAGGAAAGGAAAGGAAAGGAAAGGAAAGGGAAGGAAAGGGAAGGAAAGGGAAGGAAAGGAAAGGAGAAACAAAAAGAACTTAAGTAGCATCCATAATAGAGATAGAACTAGGATTTCACTCCCTTTTCACCCTTTCTTTAAAGCTTTAAGAGGTCTCCTGTGGCTCCAAGGTTCAAGTACACACTCCTAGCTAGACCAGGCTGACATATACACACAGACAGACAGACAGACAGACAGACAGACAGACAGACAAATACACACACACACACACACACACACACACACACACACACAGTCCTCTCCAGGAATTCTTTCCACTGTTCCACTTGCCAGGTTCCCAAACACATCCTGGTGTCTGTCTAGCTCCGTGCTCCCTACCTCCTCCTCCCAGCAAAACTCCTCTTCCTCCTTTTCCAGCAAAGTGTCCCAGTTCAAACCTCATTCTCTTCATTTATGGTTATCCCTTCTGAGAAGCTTTCCCTGAGAAGTGTCTCTGAGCTAGGTAGGATGCCCTTTTCCTAAGTGTGAATGATGCATACCATTACTATCCCCGTGGTGGGGACTCCATAACTCACCTACAATTTATCTATAACCAGCACTGTGCTTGACACATTGGGTGCACTCAACAATATCTCTAGCAACTGCCTGGGTCTGGGTGACAACTTGGACAAAGAAAGAATTTCAGACACTTCCCAGAACTTCCATCCATAGTTAAGGAATAAACAAAACAGATCATCTCCTACTGCAGAACTGGCAAAGCATGCTATGTATGAGCTGATTTTCATTTTTTGATGGGGAAATAAACTACGTCACCATCCATGAGGAGCTCTGCATGCAGAGAAGATATGTATTTCCACAGTACTTTACCACGTAACGGAAAGAAGGATTTCCTAAGTGGAAAGGGACAGCACACTTCTCAATATTGTGTCTCAGCCTAAGGATGCACAAGGGAAATAAGATGATAAGGCTGCGTTGCTCCAGCAGCACAGAAGCATCGAGTGTCATCTCTGAGCTGGGGCAGCAGCGTGACTCAGGCAGGGAGCCCAGTCCCTGAAAGCAAGCAAGATCTCGTTCAGACTCTGGCTTTGTCACGAATGATCACCTACCCTGCCCCATTTTCTGCAGGCTCTTGTTCTGAGGCCCCTAGTGGATGCCTAAAGGCACAGAGTGCCAGACCCTGTATATATTTATTCCTAGGCATATACACATACCTGTGATAAAATGTAACTTGTAAATTAGACACAGTAAGCAATTAATGACAATAATAACCAAATACAACAATTAGAATGATATGCCATGGTAAAATTGCTAATGTCAGGGCCATTATTAAGTAAAATAAAGGTTACCTGAACACAAACATTATGGTACCACAAAGGTGGATCTGACCACAGAGAGGATAGCGGCACTATTTGTGGACAGTATAAACAATGTGAAACACAGGATAGAAGATTGATTTCTACCCCAGGAGAGATGGAACAGGATGACTGAAACCCCATCATGCTACATAGAGCAGCAAAAAAATTTAAAACTTATAAATTATTTATTTCTGAAAATTTCCACTTAATATTTTTAGGCCACAGTTGACTACAGTTAACTAAAACCACAGAAGACAAAACTGTGAATAGAGAGAGACGACTCACTGTCCCAAGAGCAAGTTATTTAAATTGCTTGTGCCTTAGTTCCCTCACCTCTACAATTGGCCTAGGTAATAATCAAGTTTAAAAATTTGGCCTTATGGTACAATGTTTTAGGACTATCCATACTATTTTACAAAACATGCCATTTATCATAGACTTCAATATATGGCAACATTTAATATATGTCCAATGCACATGGTGGGTTTCACCTCAGCCCCCTCATCCAGGAAAAAGTACCCAAGAGGTAGCACTGAGAACTTGGTAAAGGTCCCCTGAGGACCAAAATCCCAATATCTCTGATCAAGCCAAAGAGTGAGGTCCCATCTTTCACTTCCTTAGAACACAGTGATCAGAATGTGAGCGAGCCAGGCAGACACAGCTGTAGTAGAGAGCCCCAGGAAGACGAACAGGAAAGCGCAGGAGAGACAAGCCCTCCCCAGCCCAGCCCAGGCTTCCCCAGTATTCATCTTGGTGTCCAATGGGTGACAAGAGATTCTGAGGATGGAGAAAGTGACTCAACACAGCTGGCATTTTTTAAGCCCTGACCAGAAGCATGACACTTGGCATACCTCAACAGGAGCCATACACTTTAGGTTCTACAGTGCATTATTAAGATTAATGTATAATAGAGACTTCAAATAATTTGGAATACTCCAGGTTGGCCAAGAAGTGTTTAAAAGCAGCATCACCTGAATTTTTATGATGGTAGAAGAAATCCCAAATTCTATAAGATAGAAGTTTGTTAAGAAATAGAAAATTATATTATCTATCAACAGAATGAAAATACTTAAATGTGTTTTTCTCAGTTACTTCTGCATTTAACAATACTAGTTTTGCTGAATAAATAAATAGATGGATAAACAAGCAAATAAGCCAATTAATAAGAGATCAATTGGATCTTCAGATCTAATTTCATGCATCACACCACATTGTGCTGAAAGATATCTAACATGCTCTCAGTCACAGAGCAGGGAGTTGTATTTGAAGGCAAGAGAGAAATCTTAGGAAGGACACCTGGGCTCTAATCCTCTTCCAATCACGTGTGCAGTCCCAGCTTTAAGTTGAAATCATTTGCTTGACTACACCCTTCTCTGTCTTTCCACCAGCTTCCCAGAAGTCAAAAAAATGTGATCTCAGAGTTTTGGGAGAGTTTGAGGTTGTGAGATGACTGACAGCATGGGAAGGAAGGAGGTCAGGAGCTTGGAGTCACACATGTGGGCTCAAGTCCTGGAGCAAGTGCCCCCTAGCAAGCTGCATGCCCTTGAGGAGCCTCAGCTGCTTTAGCTGTAAAGTAAGGAAAATAAAATCCTTTCTATGGCTTGAATGCCCCTCCAAAACTCATGCTGAATATGTATATGTATCCATTTCCCAAGATGACTGCAATTATTATATAAGATAAACATATACTAACAAGACACTTCATGTGGAAATTTAATTACCATTGTAGTGGTATTAAGATATGAGACCATTCAGAGGTCATGAGGCCATGAAGTCACCACCCTAATCAATAGATTCAGGCCATTCTCAACAGAGTCAGTTAGTTATGGGAGGTCATAGGCTCCTAACAAAGGGATCCATTTGGATCCTTCACCCCTTTGTGTGTGTGTTTCCTCACTCTGTGATGTCTTTCATCATGTTATGTGGCACCAAATATCAGTACTGTGCTTTTGGACTTCTGAATCTTCAGAAGAATAAGAAACAACCCCTGTTCTTTAAAAGTTACCTGGCCCCAGGTAATCTGTTGTACCAGCAGAAAATGTGCTAAGACAATCTTTTCCAGAGGATTATGAAGATTAAATGAAGTACTACACATAAATGTATCTTTTAAGTCATGAACAATCCTAACCTACTAAGCATACTAAAGGTGTGATCAGAGGTGGCCCAGGCACTGCCACCATTCTCTCAGCAAAGGTCTGTGCTGAGCCAGCTGTCTGACTGCAGCACCCACCTGCCTCTCCCCTCTCCCTCACCTCACCCCACCCTACCCCTGCCTACCTCTAACTCAGAGAGCTAAGATACTGTGCAGCCACAGCCTTAAGCACTGTGTCATGTTCCTGCACCTGTCATCTGTCCCATGCACAGGAGTAAGATGCCAGGTGACATCTGGAGATGAGGTGGGAAGAGCTGTCAGCAGGGACTCCTGTGGGTGCAGGTGGCAGGAAGGTAAAAGGTGAACACTGTGGGGCTCGGGGTGGGGTCCCTAGAATAGGGGTAAATTTCAGCCCTGGGTTAAAGTATACAATTTGACCTCCAGAATCTCCTGAGAAATGGGGCAACACAGGCAAATGGCTTAATATCTCTGTGTACCAGATGACTCATTTCTGAAGTCTGCTCTGCCTGCCTCACTAGGCTGGTATTACAATACAGTCCATTGACTCTGAGACCCCAATAATTGTAAAGTGTACCATAATATAATGTATCACTAGGAGAGAAAGAGAAAAAATGCCATCAGTTGAACTCTGCTATACCACTATTGTAAGAATAGGCTGATTTCAGAGATGGTTCACATCTTAGAAGCAATGCAATGTAGATGAACACCCAATCTGAGAATAATACCAAATATTGATTAGAACCACAAGCCTCAATCCTCAGCAGGGAGCTGAGTATCACCCCTTCACCTGCACCTGTTCTCATATGAATGAATTAAGGAGAAAGAAATCTATGGCTGCCTGGAAAACAGCTAACAATTGGTCTAGAGGGGACAAGACAAAGATCTTTAGGTTCAGATGGAAAGCATGGGCCTGCAAGGCTATCCTTGAAGGCAGAAAAGCCTGAAAAACCTCTAAGAAAGGGAGCTGAGAGGGCTGGGGAGACACCACAGACAGAACCAGTGACCTGGCCCCATTCAGCACCTGCACCCCATCGAGGCACCCTGGACATCCAGGAGAGGAATGGAGGACCTTCTTGGTCATGTCAGCAAATGGCCCCTGATAAGCCCTAAAACCTGCTCCTTCAAAAGCATTAGCAGCCCTTATTACAGTTCCTGCAGATCTTCCTCATGCAGTTAAACAGTCTGATTCCTCCACCCCCGCTCACCCATCAGAGTTCCCAGATCCCACACTAGAACAGCCAGATTCCCCTGTAAAGAACAACTGTCTGTGGTTAACTTCAGGAAATCTGTTCCAAGACCACTTGTGGACACCAAAGACCATGCATTGCTCAGACACCTTACATAAAATGGCACAGTGTTTGCCGGCAACCTGTACACAGCCTCTCTTCCACATACTTTAAATTATCTTTAGATGACTTATAATGCTCAGTACAATGCAAATGCTACATACACATCATCAGTCATTATACTGTACTCTTTGGTAATGACATGGCAAAAAGTGTGTGTGAGAGCAGAACAGCCACAATTTTTCCACAAATATTTTCTATCCACGCTTGGTTGAACCCATTACACAGAATCTATGTATACTGAGGGTTTCACTGACTTCAACTGTCAAAATAGTGGGTAACATGTGACAGCCAAAAGATGTACACTGAGCATCTTTAATGGTTATTTATCATTGCAAAAGACAGAAAGCAATCTAAGTGTCAAATATCACAAAACTAAGAAGCAAGCTATGTACATCTCTTTAACAAACTGCTGATCAGTCATTACAGAATTTTTACCAAACTATGGAATAAGTAACATGTGCTAGGCACATGCTATATTGAGAAAGGCAACAAAATTACAGGCATTTAAAAAGAGCTTGTTTAGCATTACAGGGCTGGGAAGAAATAGCCGAAAATAATCAAGAATTTTTCTTAATCAGTGAACTGGTTTTCTTATTCTTTTGACTTTTAGTTTTATTGTATGTCCTTTCATGAACATATAATTGTTCAAACTAAAAGTTTGGACAAAAAATTTCAACTGGTCTCTGGCACATATAATCGTGAATAGGACAGATCTTGACAAATACTACTCTACACTACACAGCACTGTGCTTCTAGACAGAATCACCACATCTCTAAGTGACTCAGATTCCCATTTGGGCCTTTTCTTATACAGTACATATTTATTTTAGAGACATTTAAAACATCACCCAGGCATGCTGCATTTTCTACAACAATGTACTCCTATAATACTGTGTGCAAAATGTACCTTTAGGTACTAAATCATACTTAAAATCCCGTCACGGAATTTTGGTAGGAAAAATAACCTCCAGAAAAATCTCATTATAAGGCAACATATGATTTTAAACATGAATAGTCACCCCATCAAGGTGTCCATCCCGTACATCCAGGGCGCTGGCTGCTGACAAGCTCTGCTCTGGTCCCTTATACCTTCCACTCTTTCTTCCACTTGATCTCCATGAGCATAAAGGTCAATGGCAAAAGTTGTGTCTGTTCCACAAGACAATGGTTCCCAATCCCTTGTCCCTCAAAGGTTTAGCTACTTCCTATCTCACTCAATTATTCTTTGCAAAAATTTCCTCTTTTTCCCCTTTCTTTTGGTCAGTCAGAAAGTTGTGAGATACTCCTGGCTCTTTAGCTTTGCATACTGACCAGGCAGAAGGGAACTTCCAGACCATATTGATAACTGCCGTGTCCACACTGTACTGCTTCCCTCCCCTGTAGCCACCTGATTCAAAACCCACCAAGGCCTAGAAATGCAGTGTGGCACGCTTACTGCCACCACAGCCAAGCCTCGTCATATCTGCTGTGAAAGGGCTGGGTCAGCCCCATGTCCTTCACTGTAGGTATAACCAAAAGAATGCTTTATCAGATATTTAATAAATGTATCAGCACTATATATGCCCTGTGACACCAAGTCAGGCCCATGATAGTATTACTGTTACTGTCCAAGGAATTGCCAAATATTTTAACGTGACTCAATTTTGGGCTATTAATAAATATGCAAATCATTAAAAATCCTGTTGTCAGAACACAAGTCTTAGTGATCAGTTTAGAAAATAGGCTCAGGGTCTTCTTGAGGCCCCAATACAATCTGTATTCAACCTTATCTTTTGACTCATCTCTTGAGGATAGCTCTCAGGCTAGGACAATTGCTTGCTGAAGTGAAAAGGCTCCCTCCCCAGGCAAGTGTGGGTTCAACAATCTAGCCCAGCACAGAATAGAAGGCCAGACCTGCCTAAGAGTTCCACACCCTCTGTCTAATACCACCAGAATCTCCATGGGGCATTCCCAAGCCTCGTGAAGTGGGGCCTCTGTGGTCCTACCCCAGAGTCTTATCCTTGAGCACTTTCTTCTGTGTCTACTCCACAGTCTGTTCTTTCCACCCCAATGTCCCTGCACCAGCCAGAATAAATACACATATGCATACACAAAGTATGTGCCACTACACCTACACACACATGAAGAGGGAGTACAGGGAAGAGAACTCACCCACTGAGGACCACAATGAAGTCCATGACATTCCAGCCATTGCGGAGGTATGAACCCTTGTGGAAGATGAAGCCCAGGGCCACGATTTTGATGCCCGCTTCAAAGCAGAAGATCCCAATGAAATATGGTTCTGTTTTTTCCTGTGGAGATAAGGAAGAAGAGCACCAGTAAGAGAATTGTTCCCTATAGACACAAGCAAAGGCACACTCTGACCACTTCCTGTGTGCTTGTAGGTAGAAAGTGAGGGTGGTGAGGAACTAAGGAAGACCTGGGGCTATAGGTTTACTGTGACTTATAGAATACACAGAGCAAGGGGGCCAACTATAGACACAGACACATGTGGGGTGACACCAGAAAGTACACTTCCTTCTGCTACAGGACCCCCATGGCTCTGCCCTGAAGAAGCTCACCTCTCCATTGCTGAGCTTCACATCAGTTAAAAATTCCAAGTGCTCATGGCCAGGTAATCAGGCCAGAGCCACTCACCCACACATTTGTATTTTAAGCACTTTGTTTGCCCTCTTCAGGGAGAATACATTAGACAGGTGAATCATTTCTTTGGGGAGTGTGGACGTCAGCATTTAGCAAGTGTGCAATCACCAACACAGAAAGCTTCGTGCTTCCTTGGCCCTCTCTCCTTTGCCCTTTCTTATTCTTCTCACTTGGGAAATCCCTTGGGAAAGAGGAACACAGAAAATGGCCTTGTGCCTGCCCTTTCTTCCTGCCTGGCTCCCATGTGGTGCACACACGTGTCTGCAAGGCCTTTCTGTCCTATTCCTAAGTCCCAGTGGGGCTTGCTGTGACCTTGTCCTTGGCAAAGAGCAAGTTCTTCACAGAGAAGGAATGGAGGAAAGGGGAAAAGAAGGCCATAAACCCAAGTGGAAAGGAACCAAGGAAGAGGAAGAAGGAGGGGAAAGGGTAGAAGGGAAAGAAGTACATACCAGTCTCCGGGACATCGGGGTCTTGTCATCTTCAGGAAGATGCTGCTCCAGGGCCAAGACGATGCAGTTGGCAATGATGGTGGCCAGGATCATGTACTCAAATGGCGTGGGAAAGGAGAAGTTAAGGAATAGATTCACCTAAGAGACAGGACGCAGCCTCCCAGATAGCTGTGTACATAAACATACAAACTATCAAACCCCGCTGTGCTTAGGATTTATATTAGCAAGCAGGCAGGCAGGACAGTGTATGGTCCTTAGCATGTGAAACGTAACCACATGGCACAGGTCCATGAAGAAGCATCTTCTTCAGGAGAAAGGAAGAGCCAGTAGGTATCAGAGTTAGGCATCCAGCAGGTGCTCTAGGTACTGAATGAATTCAAAGACAAGTCCAGGAACTAACAAGGGCTGCGTGTGGATGAAATGCAGTAGCAGGCACCTCGATTAATGCAGTAGCAGGCACCTCGTTCTAACTGTTCAAGCCCCTGGAGTGGGAAACGTTGTTTTGGCAAGGACCCAGCTGCGCCTGTCTTTTGCCTTGCGGAAGTCACATCTGGACCCTCTTCCTCTAGAACCTCTTTTCAACTGAGTCACAGGTGAACCCCTAAGAACTAAAACATTCTTCCCATGTGAAGCCCCTTTTACTTTAATACTCAACTCAGAAGAATGTCATGGAGTCAGTAGTAGTTTGCTTTCTCCTACTTTATTTTCTCTTATGCTTCCACATCTACAAGACACATAAAGATACAGCATCTCAAGATTGCAAAGCACAGGCCTTTAGGAAACAAACTGAGTCAAATGAATGGAATGCAGCTTGTTTCTGTTATATTTTTCAGAAAGTAGATGAGGGACTCCCTGCGTCTTTTTGAAAAACAGAACTGTGACTCAAATCCAGCCTCCTGACTCCCGCTGGGAGGTCTTGCTGCATGCACAAGGGGAGGGCTGTGAGAAAAGAAAGGGAATCACCACTCTCCCAGGCCCCAGGCATCCCACATGTCCAGATTTTATTCTGTAACTACTGTCATGACAAACACAAGCCAGCTGTTGTCACTGGCCATGCAAGGAAACGTGTGCTCTGGCGGATTCCAGAATCTAGGCAGGAGAGAATAGCAGACCTGGTAAGGGGGAAGAAAGGACAAGGCCATTCTCCTGTCTTCCCACAGAGCCAGGCTGGCGGTGTAGGATATAGTGCTGAAAGCCCTCTCTTCCTGTGCAGAGGGAGAGCAAATCATAAAGATTCCCTCCTTCCCCTGATGTCTTCTATCCTGTCTTCATGGGGATGTCTCTATCAATGAAAATACTGAATGAGTATTGGGGATCTTGGGGGAGGGGCAGCTCATGGCAGTCTGCAGGCCCAGGCTGAGTGTGCATGGAGATGGGAGTGCCCTGCCAGCTGCTCTGGCCCTGGTGCTAGCACAGAAGCCTGGGAAGGGGAGGTGACTGGCTGCGTGTGAACCTCGAGTCCTCCTGCTTCCATTTGGCAGTGCCATCTCCTCCCCCATCCCCATGCATCCCTGAGTCACATACGTTCTCCAGAAGCTGGCTGTCTTTCTTTCCCACATGCTCCCAGCATCAGACAGCACCCCTGTCCCAGAGACAGCTCTGCTGGCCTCTGCTTCCCTGCTGCCAGCACCAAATCTGGAACCTGCGTGAGCCTCAGAGGACTGTGGAGCCAGCTGCTGCCTCCACATCCCTCTGTGCTTACTCAAGCCATCCCAGCCTCACCAGTGAAAACCTTTTCATCATACCTGGCCATTCCTCCTTCTTCAAACTCCCTGAACACCAAGCTCAGCCTCTGAGAATTAAGCACAGCATAGGGACTCACCCAGGTCACATGTCCACTTTCTTGGGCCTGGTCCACCAACCCACCCAGGCAAGGACACCAGACCCCACCCACCACACTTTGAGAAATTATTCTCATGGCCAGCTCTAAGGCAGAGCTCTAACAAATACAGAGCAGCACAGGACCATCCTGAGGCTATCCTGGGGCTGATGGAGACAGTCAGATATAGCTGATAAAATGAAGATGAGAACATGACAGAAGTGGCTGCTGAGGATTCCATGCCCTTTACCCAAAACAGGCTAGAAAAAGAACTGATAGTACACCTGCAGGTTAGTGACAAATCACAACATCAGTAGAGGGTATTTAGGGCATAGTTTCTATAATGTAGGCCATGAAATACTAGTGCTATAGGAACTTACAATCAAATAAACTAGGGAAAGCTTGGGTTAAATAAAGTTAAATAGATTTCTTCCCAGCAAGAAAACCTCTTAAAGCTTTCAGTACTATTCTCTCTCTCTCTCTCTCTCTCTCTCTCTCTCTCTCTCTCTCTC
>NDGN011547791.1:5407-25518 GCA_002564285.1 Tympanoctomys barrerae | reverse complement strand
GTGTGTGTGTGGGTGCCCTCTATGAGGCCAGCACGGGCTTTGGTCCCTGGGACACAGCCACCCAGAAACAGAATGTTAGAAGCTCAACGTTGGCTGACTCCACCTACAATGACTCGGCTTTCTCTCCTCCTGGACCCAGATCTCCACACTCCTCACCCAGTAGGGCAGAGCAGAGAGGTCATCAGAACGGATGCTGCTGTCCCCTGTTGGCCTGAGGACCCTCTCCCTCCTCATGGGAATGGAGGGCACAGGAAGAAGTGATTTTCGTTTTCCAAGGAGACACAGCTGGCTGAAGAGCCTGGATCCAGCTCGTGGTACTTCTGCGACACCAGCGGACTCTGTTCCTTTGCAGGGCTGCTCCTACAGACAGGGTCCCCTTCTGAGCCTTTAACCTTGTGCATGGGGGATTCTTTGCTGTCCCTACAGGTGCATCCTTAAGGGCTGAGCCTAGCATGAAGATGTGGGCTGTGCTCCATGGGGAGATGTCCAGGTCAGCGCTAGCATGCAGGACTCATGTGCAGAGGGATATGCAGACTCCCAATCCCTGGAACTGGCTTCCCACTGAGGCAGGTGTCCTGGAACCTGCTAAGGTTGGGTCTCACCCTGCCTTTGTCCCTGGAAAGTCTGTCTGTCTGTCTCCCTCCCTCCATCCCTGTCTTTCTTCACCCTTCCTTTCCTATGCCCTAAACCATTTCTTCAGCCCATCAGTGGACAAGCCACCATTGCCACTTGTTGGAGGAACAAAAGAGTGGGTGGGTGGCTGCACTGACAGAGCCTGAACAGAGAACCTAGAAGGCAGGTGCGATGCGCATGCGCAGGGATGGCAGTGGGGTACGGGTGTGTGTGCATGTGGAAGGAGAGCATGGGTGTGTGCTCAGGGAAAAGGATGGAGGTGTGTGGGACATGAATGGATGAACTCAGGAAAGGGAATGAAGGTATGTGGTCAGGGAAGGAGGGTGTGTGTGTGTGTGTGTGTGTGTGTGTGTGTGTGCATAATGAAGAGGATGTGAAGTGTATAAAAGGAAAGGGGCTGTGGTCTGCCCGCTCAAGGAGGAAGGATATGTGGTAGGCCCAGGAGGGACTCATCCAGAAGAGGAAAGTCTCAGAACCAGAATGGGGATCTGGGTCCTCTTTCCTCATAGACCAGGTCAGTACTGAGCAAACCTGAAATTGCACACCCAAGACAGCACGCCCTGGACTCAGGCAGGGCTTGGCAGAGAGGAGGTGAATGTGTGCTGTGCCCTTCAACACCCTGGGTTCCCTTGGGGACAAGCCTTGGTGCCTGATTACAGAGCTGGGGTCGCTTGTGAGTTCTTGGGATGGCGGTTCTGGCATAGCCCTACCAGAACCTGCCATCAAGTGTAGGGACATGGGGCTCATGTCCCTCCTTCTTCTTTACCAAGTGTAGTGCACTGTTCACTGGTGGCTAATTTGTTACACCCAGCTGAATTGAACTAGCATGGTGCTGGGTGTGGGAGGCCCACCTGAGGATTGTTGCCAGAAGAAGAACTGGAGAGGCTGTGGAGAGGTTGTTAGGGAAGCTGTGGGAGCAGCTGGGAGCTGCTGGTTCTCTTGGGCTGTTCTGCTGGAGGACCGTGTCATGCTGGCTTTTCTGGTGAAGTTGGTTGTTCTCATCAGAGGAGCAGTCTGGGACCTCATTGCTGCTGAGAATGGCTATGGCTCATTTGGGGGAGCTCTGGTCCTTATTTTCAGCATTGCTTCCTGGCTCCAGAGGGGGTGCACAGCTCAGCTTCCTGGAGAAGCTTGTCATGCTGGCATTCCTGATGGGAACTCAGCTTTGCTCATCACTGGAGGAGCAGGGACCTCACTGCTGCTGAGGGTGGCTGTGGTACTTTCTGGTAAGCACCAGAGCTTACCTTGGGCATTGCTTTCTAGCTCCAGGGCAGATCTCTCAACCTTCCAGCACAGATCCTTCATCCCACTGGCACAGTCTCTCTCTCTCTCTCTCTCTCTCTCTCTCTCTCTCTCCCTCCCTCCCTCCCTTCCTCTCTCTCTCCCTCCCTCCCTTCCTCTCTCCCTCTCCCTCCCTCCCTCTTTCTCCTCCTCCTCCTCCTTCTTCTTCTCCTCCTTCTCCTTTTCTTCCTCCTCCTCCTCTTCCTTCTTATCCTCCTCCTCCTCCTTTTCCTCCTTTTTCTCCTTCTCCCTTTTCTCCTCCTTCTGCTCCTCTTCCTTAAACAGGGATAAAACTCAGGACCTTATGCTTGCTAGACAGGCACTTATGCCACTGAGCTATATCCCCAGCCCTGGCAAAGACTTTCTAACTTCCACCACTGACCTTTGAGCCTTCTCAGTGCAGATCCATGAAGCAGGCCTGCATGAGACATTGCTGTGGACTCTGGAGTCCACAAGTCCCAGTTGGACTTGTGGGAGATACTGTTATGAGCTGGACTCATGAAAGACACTATAGTGGGATCCAGGCCTTCAGCTGGATTCTTTGATCTTTAGTGTGTGGACAGATTTCCAGCACTCTTGGTATATGATTTTTTTGGTGATTCATTATAAAATATTTTATTTTATTATTATTTTTGTTTTGTGTGTGTGTGTGTGTGTGTGTGTGTGGCTGACTCAGCCAGCCCTATGGTGTTGGGGATTGAACTGTGGTCCTGTGTGCTTGCCTAAGCAGGCATATCAGACCAGTGAGCTATTTCACTGACCCTAAAATAATCTTATAAAATCATTTACCTTGAAAACCCCCAAAAAACTACAGCAAGAATGTCAGTCACCACCACAACTAAGGGCCTATAAGCCCATAGGAATCCCATTGACCTTCAGGCTGCAAATCTACCTTTTCCTCTAGAGCTGCTTTCTTGGTCAGGTCATTACCTACATAACCCCCAGTTTTCTCTGCTGTGAAATGGAGGTTAGGCTGATTTTTCTGGATTTTTGAACAACAGAATGCTCACATGAAACACTAATCCCATACAGAAGGCATGGGTGATAGAGTCCATCAGACAGGAGTAGATCCTGGCCTTTGACCTCTTGGGCCCCTTCCCATAGTTTATGAGCTCATAGCCACCATGTCATTTGCAAGGCCAATAGGAACCAAGGGGGCCTAGGGAGGCTTGTGTCCTGCCTTCTGGAAATTGGGAGTGTTTGTCCACTCAGATGTGCCTTGTGCTTGGCTCCTGCCCTCACAGATGGGCTGCCTGAATTCCAGGAAAGGTGAGGTAGGCAGGGAACTACCTCCATAGGGGTGGCCTTGGTGACTGAGGTGGAGTCCTCTGCTTGGGTACTGGTGCTGTCAGAGCCTGGAAAAACACTTGCTGTATTCCACATTGAACTGATGTGGGATGCTCTAAACACTTTCATGCTCAGGTTGTACCAAGGCCAAGAAACCCAAGTCCTGGATGAGGTCCAAAGTTAGTCCTCTTTGTCATCTTTGGTGATCCTGCTGCCTACCTGAGTCAAGAAGCTGTGGCACTATGAGCAGGGCAGCTGTCCCTGGGTACTGTTTGCCTCATGGGTGTGGGGCACATCCTGAGTCCAGGTGGCAGGAGGAGGGTAGCCAGCAGCCCATGACTGCTCTCAGAAAGAAGCCCCTGCTGTTGTATGTGCCGTGGTTCCTGCCTTAGCCTCTTCCAAGCCTCTCACCCCATTTACCCCAGCTGTGCAAATCCTTAGCTGTCCCAGGCTTTCCCATTGTTTCCTGCAGCTCTTTCTTGGACAGCTGCATGGATGCCACGTGCCACCTGCAGAGCGAACGTAGGGTGCTTTCCTGCCCACATGTGAGCACGAAGCCTGCACTTTTGCATCTAACAAAGGTGAAGGTTAGTCATGCCCAACCGCGCCCACCACTGTCTGATGTTCACCAGGTCCAGGCGCACACATGCTGATCGCTGTCCTTGGTGCTGAATGTGCAAAGAGGAGGGAGCTGCGTCGATGCCCTTTGCCTGTCCTCTAAGCTAGATCTACCCCAACCAGACCCATTCCAATTCTTCTGCCTGAGTTGTTGCAATAGTTTCCAAATAGGTTTCTCTGTCTCCGTTCCAGATTTTGTGTGCCCCAAGGCCAGAGGAATCCACACTGCCCACTCCCTCAAGACCTTCCCCCCCCCCCGGTCCTCGTGGGACTGAGGCAGATGCCCACCCGGCCTGCACTGGGAGGCCTCCCAGCTGCATCTCACTTAACTCTGTGCTCACACACAGCCAATTACTCTCAGTTCATTAAGGGAACCATCTTCCCTCTCACCCCGATCATTGCTCACGCCGTCTGCTCTGTCTGCAACAATGCTCTCCCTGACTCTGCATTTTAATTGCCTATTTATAACGTACGCACCATGAAGGCAGAGATAGGTGCGCTGTTGCTCCTGGCATCTCCAGTGCCTAGCATGGTGCATTCTCCTTGGCAGAAGAACAGGAAATTTTAATTGAATTGATAAATGCAGGTATCTGTTAATTGCAACGAAAAAAATTTTACTGTTTACATGAGAACGTCATTTAACTTCTCTGAGCACCTTTCCTTGTCTGGAGAACAACATAGGAATATGCACCTCATAGAGTTGTTATGAGATTTAAAATAATTGAAATTTGTAAGGCAGCCTGGAATAAGGCCATCGGCCAGTCCCATAACAACTGTCCATCAGAAAGTAGCTAATGTCATTCTTCTGAACCAGGAAGGGAAATGTTGTTTTGGCTACGTGTTGCTTCTCTCTGCAGAGTGAAACCAATCCTTGGTTAAGGTTCTAGATTCTGAGTCTAAGCCAAGCATGGTGGCGCATGCCTATAATCCCAGCATTGTGGGAGGCTCAGACAAGAGGATTAGAAGATCATGCTGTGTCTGAGTGATGCAGGATGATCCTGGGTCAAAATAATTAAAAATACAAAAGAGGGCTGGAGTGTAGCTCAGTGCAGAGGCCCTGGGTTCAACTTCCAGGTGCTGAAAAAGAAAGAGATCTAAGCCCAGCAATTGGTTGCTGTTTCAAGTTCCTATTATGTTCATGATCGAGTTCTTAATAGGGTGGCAGTAACACCTGCAATGTCTCTTAACTTATGTTTTCAAGACTGGATCTCATTATGTGGCTCCAGCTAGCCTTGAACTCACTTTGTAGCCCAGGCTGGCTTATAACTCACGATGTTCCTCCTGTCTCTGCCTCCTGAGTGCATGGGTTACAGGTGTGCACCACCACGACCAGCCACCTGCAATATCTTTCTCACCCACATGAGATGGGAAGAAGACTGAAATGGTTTCAGAACACTAAAAATCTCCTACAAA
The DNA here is from genome assembly GCA_002564285.1 of Tympanoctomys barrerae. NCBI lineage: Eukaryota > Metazoa > Chordata > Mammalia > Rodentia > Octodontidae > Tympanoctomys > Tympanoctomys barrerae. The sequence continues at coordinate 20,286 of NDGN011547791.1, read as the reverse complement.
AGCAAGGGTGAATTGCTTCAATATTTTGGTCTCCTAGCTACTATAGAAACCTGTGCCTTAAACTAATGGCACTTTTGTTCTGTCTTCCACATCATTAATAAAAGCGAAGGGTCCAGCTGGTGCCCACCAGAGTCCTGGCCACTAGGCCAACCCCATACATCATCTGAATCCAGCCCTGAAGCCAGCTCATGGTGCGTCACAGCACATGTATTTCAAAGACAACCATAATCAGCATCAAGGAAACTCCAGACGCTTCCACCACTGACACTTCATCAGAGTTTCCATGTTTTATTTATTACTATCCACCCTAATGGGGCTTTTCAAAAGCTTCCTTTGCCTACCACCATGGAGTGACAAGATGCATACTCAGGTGACTTTTGCAGAGGACTAACATTGGCCAGTGTGAGCAGCATCAACTTGGACACACACCTAAGGACACATACATACACCCAGACACACATGAACACATGAACACTTGCCATGGGATTTTGAATTGAACTAGTTATAAAATAGATTGCATGCTTTCCTATATAAAAATATGATGACTCATCAGTGATAGGAGAGGGCCCCAGTAGCTGTAGGCATCCGCCTGCCTCTGCTTCCATTAAATGACCCAACAGCCCATGATGCCTGAATATGCAGGGGCTTTATCTCTCTTCTCTCATGTCTGATTCTATAAACAAAAATATTGTCATATATGCATTTATTTAGAAGAAAGTATTTTTTAAAAATCAATCTGGCCAGTGGTGGTGCATCTCTGTAATGCCAGCATTCAGGAGACTGAGGCAGGAGGATCGCAGGGAGTCTGAGGCCAGCCTGGGCTACAAAGGGAGCTCAAGGCCAGCCTGAACTATTGGAGACCCTGCTTCAAAAAAAAAAAAGTGGGGTGGAGAAGGTGAGGATTAGAAATAACTTTATGAAGGAAATCATCGCTTAAAAGGATGGCAGTGGTGTCAATTGAAGCAGAAGCAAAGATAAATTCCCTTGAGAGGGAACAGCAGGGCAGAGGTCCAGCACTGAGTACAGCATGGATTTCAGAGCCACCATGAGTAACGTTGGAATTGTGGTCCCATCACTCAGCTGATGTGTGACTTCAGATGGGGAGTCGCTGCCTGCCACACGGACAGCTAGCTCCTTGCTCCCCCTGGGCAGGATTCTGTGACAACACTCAGCTCAGTGACGGGGTACTGAGGACAAGCACTTGGAGTCCACTGTAGACCTCCAGGTAGTTAATCTGCGTCTTGACCTGAGTTCCTCTAGCTTCACGATGCCATGAGTGGGCAGCGAGTAAAGAGAAGAGGTCTGTTCTGGCTCATGGTTCCTGTTTCTGGATGAAGGGTGCATTCGGGAAAGGCTTTCTTTTTTGCTTTTTAAAGAAAGATTCTGGGGAGTGAGTTCAGGACCTTTGCACTGAGCTACATCCCAGGCTCTATTTTTTAAATTAGACGGTCTCTCTAAGTCACTAAGCTGTCCAGGCTAGAGTTAAACTTATGCTCTTCCTGCCTCAGCCTCCCAGATAGATCACTAGCATTTTGGGCTTGTCTTACCATGGTGAAAGCCTTCTCACTGGTGGAGCCCCCGGTGTTATATGTCCTCCTCTCTTTCCCTCCATATTTGACTCTCCTAGAGGGCCCATCCCCTCAACCCATCCTCCCTGGGGACCAAGTGTCTGGTGTGTGAAGCCTTGAGATGTACAGCCACCTCTAAGCACAGCACCCATGAATGCAGATGTGTTTTCTGTCTGAGTAATGCTTGAGCCCTTCAGGTGTTGAGGCTGGATAACCCATTGGTTCTTACCCTTTGGTTCCTAAGATCTCAAAATTAGACCAGGAACAGGGGATCCAACCACTGAGGTATCTGTCTGATCCACAGCAGAAATCAGTCTCCCTGAGAACAGCTGCTAGTTGGCATCCAGTGCTCCACACTGGGTCAGAGGGGTGGCCTGGGAGGACAGCCTCATGAGGGACCCAGGACTGTCATATTAGCAGCAGGCCCTGCACATCTCTGTGTTGAAGCACAGCGAGGAGGGAGGAGAACTGCAGGAGAGAACAGCCGTCTCCCAGATGCACGGAAGCTGCCGAGACGCCCTCCCCGGAGAGCTCCTGCCAATCCAGGGTACCCCACCCCATGGTGCCCCGGGAGGTCCCTGATGCTCCTGTAAAATCCTATTTTCTTGGTTCTTCTTATCTCTGTGGTGACAGGGTGACATTTTAAAAATCTTTTATAAATTCTAAGGGGAAGCTAGAAGGAAAAGATTATAGGTTAAAAATAGTCAAGTTCCCAAAGTGCTGAGGTTTCATCCCGGCTGACTCTGACCTCCTTGCCCAGCGTGACTCCTCTGCCCTTCTCCTGCCTCTGCACACTGGCTTCTCCCCTCTGCACCCCAAGAGTGAGTTCCCTGACTCCCTCTGGTGGGGAGGCTGCAGGGAGGCACAAGGCATGCTCAGGAGGGAAAGCCAGGTGTCCTGTACCATTCCTGCCACAGGCAGCATCTCTACAAAATGACTGCCTTAGCTACTTTTCTCATTATTGGGCTGCAATACCCAACACTTAAAAAAGGAGAGGTGTGTTTTGACTTGGTCAAAACAGTCCAAGGTCAACAAGTTCCAGAGAAGAAACAGCATGGCAGGGGGCTTGTTGGAGGAAAGTAGCTTGAAGCATGGCAAGCAGGACGCAAGAGGAGGAGTTGGGGAGGAGATCCACACTTCCAGCCCACTCTCCTGGGACTGCCCCTTCTGCCTGGTCCCAACAGAAGGTCAACTATGGATTCATTAGTGGGTCAGTCCACCCATGAGTATATCAGCCCCATGAGCCAATCACCTTCCAAACACACGAGGCTGCAGGACCACTTTAGATAAACTAGGATGTAGGCAGAGAGCATGTAGAAGCTGGGAGTGTCGGTAGTCCGTGCCTGGTCTGCCATGCTCACAGCAAAATGCTCAGAACAGAAGACCACAGAGCTCAGTCAGAAGGAGGGAAATGGGTGGCAGGCCTGACACTTGCGGTGCCTTAGCAGGAATTGCCCTTTCCCAAGAAACCCAGGTCTTCCTGGTCTGCAGACTGGGGGCTGAGAGGTGGTCATGTGGCCCTCTCTTCTCTGCAGCAGTTCCAGGCTCCTACTCCCTGGGCCTGTGATCAGGGAGGAGCCACCACCCCCAGATACCATGATTGGGCTGTGACAACCTGATTGCGATGTCAGGCTGCACCAGTCTGTGTCTTAATGGGAAGGTGGAGAAGATGCTGATGATGATCTTGCACTTTACAGAAAGCTTAGTTGCATTTTGCCTCAACTTTAGTTAACACCCAAACTCTGCTTTGTATGCGTGTGTGTGCATGTGCGTGCTTGTATACGCATGTGTGCCTCTGTGTGTGTGTGCACACATGTGTTGGGGGCATTTATGCTTCACACTAATACCTGTTATCCTCCTATTCTTCTTTTAAGGCTCAGATTCAGTGTGGTCTCCTTTCCCAAAGGGTTGCTTCACAAATCCTATATTATTTTGTCGCTTCATTCTTATTTGGTTGGACATGGTGAGGGCTGACATCTCAACCTGCCAATCTGCACATCTGGTGTGCTGTGAGTACCATCCTAGAACACCAAAAACATCCAGCCCAGGAGCAGGTAGGTTGCCAGTGAGCGAATACTATGCTTGAAGCTGTGGTCACTGTCAGTTTTCCATCTGAGGTTAGACTGTGAGCTGAAGGGGCAGCACAGGGTGGCTTGTCTCACTGGCTTGTCAGTAAAGTGGGAAGTGAAGCCATGGAAGCCATGTTGTGTGCTGGCATGTCCACCTGCTCGCACCTGGCAGCCCAGCTTTCTGTCCCGCGCTGCCCTGCAGGATGTGTTCCCAGGATATATCCCATCACATGTTCTTTTCACACATCCCAGGACACATTGACCAGGATGCAGCCCCCTGGAGCAGTCCCCAGGGCACATTCCAGGATTCCACTGCATCCACCCGTGTCCTCCCAGGGCCACCACCTGCAGGGTTTCTGGGTGGAAGGGAGGTAAGGGTACTCATTACTTTCTTCTGGTCAGGCTCCTTCAGGCTGGCTGAGTCAGCCTGGGCAAAATCAATAACTGCTGACAGATGAGACATGGGGAACATGGGGGAAGGGAGAGCAGGCAGTGACACCCAGCTTTCTGTGGTGGCCCCCGCCAGGTACACACTGAGCTACCCCAGCTGTGGAGAAACACATAAGAGAACCAGGAGAGAGCTAGGGTGTGGATCAGAAGCCCCAGGGTCTGGCGTCCTAGCATGGAGGTGCCACTTTATGAGAAAGGACAAGAGCACAGGATGGGGAGGGGTCACTGGGAGGGGACTCCTGAGGGCGTATAGAAGAGGGAGACTAGACAGGGAGAGGGCCATTGCCAGCAGCAGTACTTGCGTATGAAGACACTAATGTCTCAAAGAGATGATAAGTGCCAGAAAAGACACTGATAACCAAAGCCACTAGAATCTGCTCAGGGTCCTTTTTCTGGAAGCTCAGACAGCACCCACCTATGCCCATCACATCCTGTCAGGGATTTCTGTTCCTCAACACCCCATGCCTTCTTGATCCCAAATGCCACCCTGGCATCTCAGTTAGTGTGTACGCCATGTTCCCTTTATAGTTTCTCCTGGTGTTAGGTGGGTGGGTCCAGTATCTCCACATAGCAAAGCTCTCCTTCACCGAGTGAGGAGCAGATCAGGCGAGTGCTCACAGAACTGTCCTTTGAAGGCCAGGGAAGGGAAGCCACAAATCCCTGCTGCTGCACTTGGTCTCATCCGATGAAGAAGCCAGGGCACAGAGACTTTGGACAGCGAGGGAGAAATCAGCAATCTCCGAAGTCCTTGGAAGTCCCTCCAGTGGGACCCAGGATCTGACATAGAGGGCTGCGGGGGCTTTGCCTGGGTCTGGGCCACGCGGAGGGCTTGGAAGGTCACCTGAAGCAGGATGGCTGCTGGGAATAGCAATGCATCCAGAGGGAGGCGATAGTTCACTTGTTTTTACCATGAAAAAGATAACTTGTGCTGAGAGGATGACTATCCTGGGCTCCCACATGGTGACAGTGTGAAGACAGAGGGCCACACAGCCACTGTCAGATACCATTTTTTTGTTTTGTTTTTGTCTCATGTGAGACTAGGAAAGAGCTCAGTACCCAAGAAAGGATCTTGGGGACCTACTCCAAAAAGGGAATGTTTTCTGTCCTCACCCCTTAGTGACTCCAATCCTTCACTAAGGATTCCAGCCAGTGACCTGATGGCTTGCTCATACCTTCAAAACATTTATTGAGCAGAGGACCAAGGCATGGAGGAAAAGGAAGACAGGGGAAGGAAAGGGGGAAAGAGAATTAAGTTGTGTTAGCATGTGCACCAAGTGCCCACGAAGAGTGCAATCGTGCGCTGCGAGTGAGGGCTAAAAAGTCCCACATCTTATGTTACGTCGACCCTCCTCCTCCTGTCTCTCCCAGGATGTGGTGTCCTGTGCTTCCAGGGGATCTATTTCCTCCCAAGGAGCCAGGAAGGGATGGGAGCTTTGGAGAAAACTGGGCTCACACAGAGGGGTGACGCCCTCAGCCTCGTTCTCTTTGACCCTCACAATTCTTGTTCCTACAAGCAGGCACAGGGGCCGGAAGCTCCATCCCCTGGTCTGCTGTGCTGGCCCCACCCCCAGGATGCACTGAGACGGCAATGGAGACTGCGCATGGTGGTGTGCATCTATAATCCCAGCTCTTGGGAGGCTGTAAACAGGCAGATCACTGAGTCCAATCTAGTAGTGAGACCATGAACACCCTATAGACCCTTCCCTGAAATAAAAAAAAGAAAGAAAAAGAAAAGAAATTATTGTTAACAACAACAGAATAGAACACACTTTCATACCATCTCTTCCTGTTCCCAAATTCTGTTTAAATGCCTCAAGCATGGCTCTACGGAAATATACAGCTGCTTTCAGCCATGACAGGGGATCACAGGAAGTCCTTTTTTCCATGCCTGGGCCTGGGTCAACATGCTCCATCTCCTGTGGATGGTGCAGGGTCAGGGCTCCTTCAGGGCATGCAGCACACCCCAGGGAAACCGAGTGGGGCCCAAGGAGCTGCCCAGGTCCCTTTGCATGAGCATAGGTGAGCACAGGCTAGACACAGCAGGTAGATAAACAGGTATTGGTGCTGAGCCCTGAGCCGTGGGACAGAGGTGCCATTGATCAAATGGAAGTTTCAGGGCTTCCCTGGCAAAGTCTTGAAGGAACAGACAGAGACCAGAGTGGGTCTGGCTTCTGCTGAGCAAGCAGGAAATCAGGAGGACTCAGGAGGCCATGAAAGTCCCCCTTTCCTCCAAAGATCACACTGAATGTCAGAAGGCAGGATGTCGGCTGGGCCTTCTGAAGGACATCAAGTCCATCCCCAGCACCCGGGACCAAGGCCTTTTGAGGGAATGAATTCTGCCTGAGACTTGCAATGTATCTTGTGCTCCACAGCCAGGTGGACAGTCCATGCCCAGCTCCCTCATGTCCCTGAGCACAGCACACAGAGTCAAGACTTCAAAGCCATATTTGGTCCAGAGTCCCTTTGGAAAGCACTGTGTGTGGGGAGGTGGTGGTGGTGACAGGGCTGGTCAAGGTAGATGGCTGCCCACCATTGCCAGGTCTGAAGGACAATGCAAGGAACCAGTTATTGGGGTTGGAGAGCCAGGCAGAGGGTTTTGGTGGCCAGGATGAAGAGGGCCTGTGGCCTTGATTGCTGTAGTTGGCCTATGGGCCACCCTGGGGTCCAGACCTCAGCACAGCTCAGAGTCTCACCCACAAGCCCCAGCCACTGTTAGTATAATCTGGATTGATTCTGGTTGCTGTGGAAACCACCAGAGTCTGAGCAAATTACCTTTTTGAAAAGTTTGGCAGCAGTCAGGATTGAATCCAGGGCCTTCACATTGAGCTGCATCCTCAGTATTGTTCATTTTTATTCTGACTTAAGGTCTTTCTAAGTTGCTATGCTTATGCTGGGTTGGAAGTCATTTTCCTCCTATATAAGCCTTCCAGAGTACTCAGATTACAAATGTGTGCCACTGTGCCTGGCACAAGTCACCCCCTGCACCTGTAAAATAGAGACAGGACTGCAGCCCCTCAGAGAGCTCTGGGGAGGGTTAATGGGATCATCTAATCTACATTTGGTGCCAGACAGGAAGCAGTGCTCTGCCATCACAGCATCATCTTCCCAGGGCTGCGGGTGGGAAAGCAGCAGGGTGGGCTGCCTAGGGGTGAGCATGAAGGGAGAATGATGGGAAGGGGCCCATTCCTTGCTCCCGCAGTGCCGGTGGCTCTCCACAGCCCCAAGAGCACGCCTCACTTCTCAGGATGGGTAGTCAGTGCACTATCTCAGTTGTGTGGCCAGAGATCTGGAGGCTCACAAAGGCAGACTGCAGGCTGCATGGAGGAGGAGAACTGGGTCTGGATCTGATCCCAAGTCCCATTTGCATGCCACATGCATGCATGCAGTCTTAGGTAGCAGGCACAAGTGCACACACTGCTGCATGAACCCGGAGTCTGTATGTACGTGCCTGCGTGCTCAGCAAGCCCCCGAGGGGAGGTGCCCTGCCTTCTGCACCTTTGCCTCAGCAATCCTAGGACACAGATTGTGTTTGTTCAATGCTGGGAAGCTCATCAATTCTGTCCAGAGCTTGCCCTGGAAGAGGAGGGAATTTTCCCTTCCTCTAATTGTAGGCTCACAACAGACTGACAGGGAAAAGATGCCTGTGCCCTTTTTTTGGGTATTTTTCCTCCCTCTCTTCAGAGCTCCCCTGAACATGATTAAAAATGGCAAGGAAATTAACATGTGAAAATATGCATGAGGGAGAAAATGGTTCTGCAGGAGATCACAGCATCATGACACGCTTCCAGTTTCCCCAGGTATGCCTGCAGTTCCAGGCTGAGGGAAAGAGAGGTGAAATCTCATTCTTGGCAAAGCCCAGCCCCAGCATGGCTTTCTTTCTTCCCAGAATCAGTGTGTGTGACTCTCCTTTGAAAGATGCTTCAGCTTGCCACCGATGTCCCCTGCCATCTCCCTTCCTGGATGCCCGTGCGGCTGGCAGGCAAATCAATTGGTCCAGTAGCTCTGCTGTCCAAGACACAGAGCTGGGTTGACATCTCCCAGAGAACCCCAGAGATTCAAGCCTGGGCACCTGGGTCTGTTCAATGCTGAGCAACAGGCAGGCACCAGGCTTGCTGTCAGCTGAGCGGTGAAAAGGGACAAGCTGCTGTGTCAAAAGTGACACGCCGGCTTCTGCTGGTCTTGCAAAGATATCGGCAGTGATGTGACTGCGGGCTGACACAGGCAACAGAAGTGGTTGGTTTCTGTGCGGGATTGAAATTCATCCAGCTCCCTGTGTTCACGGCGATGATTTCCAATGCTAATTCTCAGCGAGCCAGGCATGAAATATATTCACGGGCACTGCTTGCGAGGGCCCTTTGGAGTTATTTGAGGTACCTGTGATGAACACATCTGTGCCACTTGCTTTGTGCGGTTTTGTTCCCTTGGTTTCAATTATGCAGTCAAAGAAACTTTGGGGGAGAGAGGGGAGATTGCTGATGTCGCCCCTTCTCTTCCTGATAAGAGCGGGAGGCTGGCTGCTGCCTGCACAGGAGATGTGGGGGAGAAGAGGGGCGACTTTCATCTCTCTTAGCTGCCTCACTCTGACCATGCAGACGAGGTTGTCTCAAAGTGTCCCCAGCCTTGCTGGCCTCCCTGGAAGGACAGATGTGGGTGAGTTAGTGGAGGTCACATAAGTAAAGGACAGGGCTGCAGGCAGCATGATGGAGGGGGTGGGATGACGGTGTGTGGGGAGGCACCACAGGGCCTTGTGCATGTGTAGGGATGTGTGCAAAGGTGCATGGCTGTGTGTGTGTGTGTGTGTGTGTGTATGGTTTCCCATTAACACCTGTCTTCCCAGTGCCCCACCCCTGAGAAGCCTTTTCTTTTCCTTCTAGGTCTCTGCATTTGTTCTTCCTTCAGAAATATGCTCTATGTACACCACGAACCCAGCAGTGACCAGGGATCAATGACCCACCAAGTGGACCGAGGTTGCACAAGGAGGCAGAGATGAGCCTGGAACCGGGCCTTTGGATCTCCTAGAAACTGGCTATAAAAAGCTCCCACATGCCTCTTGTCCTTTGGGGGACACTGCTCATGCGAGCTTGGCCAGCTCCTACCTTTCTGTGACTCCTGTGGGGGTGGACTCTCCCCCATATGACCCTGCTCTTGCATCTAGTCGCATGCACTTCATTTTGTAAAGAAGCATGGATAGAATCCCAGACCTGCTTTACGGGAAGGTCAACTTCATCATTCTGAAAGCAGGAGGTGGCATGGGCAGCTGGATGTGGTCACTTGCATTCTGGTGGATCTGAGTCTCCTTGAGACCCCCCCAGAAAGGCAGTATTAACTGAAACATGATGAGCTGGTCACTCGACCTGACAGCGATCCATAGAGGGAGAAGGCAGACACTCCCATGACGACATGCTGAATGGTGGGCACTTCCAACCCATGCTCACTTTTCAATCTGATGCCATCTTTGGTGTGAAGAAAGAATCTGCTTCCCTCTCCTGTCTGCATGCTGGTTTCTCTTCTCTCCAGCCACAACTCTCTTCTCTTGAGCCTGACCCTCTCTCCCCTATCTGGTGCTGTGTCTGTGCATGTTTGCCTTATGGTTTCCTGGCCAGGACCCACCAGAAGACAATGTTGGCAGGGAAGAAAGCTGCGCTTGGGATGGCTTTTATAGCCCCTCCCTATGGGGTCCCTCAAGCGGACCACATACCTCAATCCACGAGACAGACCTCCGCTTCTATACACTGATGGCCCCTCAGGACCACCTTGGGTTTAACATGATAATCTCAGGTTACCTTCTGTATTTCATAATCCTCAGCTTGGTCACACTATAAGGCTCTGGGCCCACCTGGGTAATCCCGGGTTATCTCAGAACCCTTACTGTGGTTGCCCTGTGTGGCCCTGGGCTCTCTAGTACAAGTTGGGATCTTTACCTTGTTCACTCTGGGTGGTCAAAGGCCCAGTTGAGAGATACCTGGTTATTTCTTATGTTCCAGGATCCTGATCTAGTTCACACCTGTAGCCCCTCTGCCAGGTGAGGTGACATGTTCATGTTGCTACAGTCATTGGGCTTCCTGATGTATCCTTTACCCTACCTCCAGCTTGGTCCTCTGGCCACTTTGCATGAGTTCTTAGAATTGGCTATTTTTTTTTCCATTTATGTATTTGGTACAGGTCTCACTATGCAGATCAGACTTGTGATGACCTTCCTGTTTTCAGCCTCCTTAGCACTGGGATTACAGGCATGTGCCACCATGCCCAGCTCGTTTGCCTGCTCAGCATGCTCCAGGGACAGAGCCGGCACCACATGTGGGACTGGGGATTGAACCCTAGTCCCTGTGCTTGCCAAAGCAAGCACTTATTCTGCTGAGCTATCTCACTGGCCCTTTATAACTAGTTTCTGCTGAGACCTTGTCTCCTCCCTCTATCCCCACATAACAAATTGGTATCATTTTATCTGATGTAGGTCTACAGCCCACAGCTGCACCTCCCATTTTCTTTCCTTTCCACTCAAAATCATGAGTAGAGAGAGCCTGTCTTAGTCATTTTCCCTGATGCTGAGACCCAATACTTGACACCCGCACAAAAGAGGAAAGGCTTCTTTGGTTCACATTTCAGCCCATAGGCAGCTGCTTCCAATGGAAGAAGGACATGTGGACGAATCCATGAAGGAGAGCTACTCACCTCAGGGCTAATGGAAGCAGTGAGAGAAAGGAGGAGCTACAGAGGGAGATAAATCCTCCCAGATCATACCACCAATCACCTGCCTCCAGCCAAACTCCACCTCTGAATAGCTAGAGTGGCCCTGTAATCATCATCATCCCAAAGCCTCACGTCCGAGTGCATGAATCAGCCAGCTTGCTCTGGACCCTGCTGCCCTCTACCTTCAGGAAAACAGGGAGCCCACTGAGGAGCTGGCCCTCTAAATTCAGGTAGGAAGCTTGAGCTTGAGAAGAGGAAGGAAGAACTTTCTCTTGTTTCTTTTGAGGTCTTCCACCACCAGGAGCTGTTGCCCCTCTGCCACGTGCCACCCTGCCTTGGAGCCAGCTGATTATGACTGAAACTCTACAAACTGTCAGCTAAATAAATCTTTACTTCCCTAAAAAAAGAGAGAAGAGGAAGAGAGGCCAGGCTATTTTCAACATACAGCCCTGGGTGATGAGTGAAGGAGACTCAGGCCCAGAAGGAAAGAGATGTGGAAGAGTAGTGCCTTCTTGACAGCCTTATCGTCCTTCCCCTTTGATCCTCCTTCCAGGTCTGTGTGCCTGGTAGAACGTGATGCTGGTGTTCTGGAGCTCCTAGGCTTTTTTTCCAGTCTTGGCCAATAGCTCATCTGACTTATCCAATAGCCCAGTAACCAGCAATCTACCTCACAGACATAAAAAAAAAAAATAATAATAACAGCAGAGCCAGCATTTCCGCCTAGTGTGGGAGGGAGTCTATTGTGGGAGGGAGTCTCTGAACTGTGAGAAGACCTAACTGGAATGTGGTCCTGGTTGTTGTTCCTGAGTCCTTGATGGCACCTGGCATGGAAAAGTATTACGATTTAGATCTGAGACATTCACCAAATGTCTCATGAGTTTGCAAGGTGACTGGATCATGGGGCGCTAGGCTCATCAGAGGATCCCTCAGGAGTGAGTTCAGGGCTGACTGTGCTGAGGAGGCAGGGCTTGGTTGGAGGAGGTCGCAGGAGTGTGACCTCAGAGGGTACATTCTTGTACTGGCTCCTCCCTGCTCTCTGCTTTCTGGCCACCATGGGGCAAGCAGCTCTCCTTCAGCACTCCCTTCTGCCACACTGCTCCTGCCTTGGAGCCCCTGACTCTGGACTGAACCCGCTGAAACCATGAGCCTAATAAAACTGCATCCTCTAAACTGTCAGGTACTGTGTCTTGACAATAGAAAAGTGACTAATGCAGGGACTACTCAAACATAAAGCCTAGCATCTCAAGGGCTGTCCTATGACAGGGGAGGACAGAAAAGCCAGGCTTATGAGAACAAGGAGAATCGAGACAGGGAGTAAGTAGTGGTCTGTGCACTGTAGCTACTGGTCCTGCCCATGACCTTGCTGAGAATTTCCTTGGACCCCAAGCCCATTCCAAAACATAGCCAGAATCAGGGTCAAACTGCAGCTGACCTGATTTTTAAACACGTTTTTGGGCTGTGTGTGTGTGTGTGTGTGTGTGTGTGTGTGTGTATTTAGGAAGAGGAGATAGTAAGCCAGGGCTGGAGGCAGTAGACATGGAGCGAGTTGGCCGGGCATATTAGAAGAAAAGGATTTGGGGATTCTTTCTTTCCTCCTAATTATTTCTGGATGGCTGCTGTGTTTTCTCCCCTCCTGTCTTAACTGCATTGTTCAAAGTGTCTGACAATCGATAGGACTCAGGCTGAGAGCCCTTGGAAGGAGCCAGGCGGCCACTTTAGCCGCCAGGCAGGATGGAGTCAGAGGGTTTGGACAAAGACCCAGGCTGGGAAGTGAGGGCTCTGTGGGTCCTGCAGCTGCCTTCCATCTCCTGCTGTTTGGCTCCCCAGGGAGGCAAGCTGTGGCCCAGCATGTTGCCAAGGCCTTTCCTGTAGCCTGCCTGCTTCCTCTTTCCATTCTGTAGTAACCTGTGAGGAGGTTGGGAGCCCCGGGGACGCTGGCCCTGAAGAGAGCCCCAGCCTGTGAGGAGAGTTCTTCCCAGGGTCACAGGTAGGACAGGGCTGCAGAGTGCTTGAGCATGGGGGCTGCTGCTGTCCTGTAAGGACCTGGGACTGCAGACCCCACACAATCTCCCTCTGGCTTGGGGCTCAGGACTGAGATCTGCTCAGGACTCTGCACCTTCCAGGGGAGGGGGTGGCTCCTCTGAGACAGCTCTGGATCATTCCCTCTGTGCCTACAAAGGAACTCCTGTGCCTGGCTCACCACTCAGGGCCTCTGCAGTGGAGTGGAGAGAACCAGCAGGAGGACCTCACAGTGGTGCAAGTAGTCGCAGATGAACGATACTGGTATTCTGAAATAACCGAGTCAACACATGCTTCTTCTTCATAAAGAAACATGATGTTTATGTTAGTCTAGTGCATCTCAAAAAATGCCACGAATGAAAGCAGAGCAAAGCTTTTTCCCTTCAGCTGCAAGGAAAGATACAGCATTCATGCCTGCCCGGCTTAGTGAAAGAGGTAAGACAAAGTGCCTGCCTGCAAGGAGCTTAGCACTGAGGAGTGGGCATCACAAAGACCTGGGAGAGGACACAGGCCATTACGGGGCAGCCTGGGACAGCAGAGAGAGCTGTGCCTTTGCACGGAGCCTGAGGGTCTGAGACCAATGTCACTGCCCAGGAAAGCCCCAGGAACACAGAGCGAGCACCGGTCAGGATGTAGCCCCTATCAGCCCAGCACCACTGTAGTCCCACTGCTGTTCTCAGAAGGACCTGAACTCCGGTATAAGGTGCTCAACAGACACAGGAAGAGCAGCTCACCATCGGGACCTGGTCTCCCTGCACCCTTGATGAAGACAAGGAGGAAAGGGTTCTAACTCAACTGACTTTAGTTAATAGGAGATGTTTGTTTTCTGTACCTTTAAAACAGTGTTCCTAGCTGAATTCAACTCATCATTGTTATCACAGGAAAATACACTGTGCATTCTAGAATTGATGAAATGCCAGATTAGCCCTGTGTCTTTGGGGTCCATCTGTGCCTTTTTAAAAATTGAGCCTCAGTTTTAGTTGCCTGTGCAATAGGAATTAGCCTGAGTGTGATGCTTTCGATATGGTGAGTGTGAGCCTGGAGGCGGACACCAGCCCAGGGCTACCAGAAGCATGCTTACCTGCCAAAGACGGTTTCTGCAGGAAGCCCTACATCTTTCTGCGGACCCAGGCCAATGTCCAGCAGATGGGCAGGGTCACAAAGCCATGACGAAGCTCTGTGTGCACCTCTGTGTGACCAGATTTGGCCTTTGCTGGAGGGAGCTCAGCGTCTGGCGCATTCCACTTTCCAGGCTCTGCAGACCAAAGGACAGGGAGAGGACGCCCCAGGCAGCTGCAAGATCCATTCCTTTCCAGCTCCTCCCTGGGCTGTGCTGGCCCAGCACTCAGGCACTTAATAACGCAGACAGAGGCTCTGCCCTATTAATTATTAACTGTCCTTTTTGCATTTCTAAGGACAGCTAGGAGATGAGCTTCCAGGCGGATTGAGCAGGATGGAGCAAGGCCTGCAGACACAGAGCGAAGCTGCCCTGGTGCTCTCTGCCAGGGGACCTCCCAGGGTGCGCTCCGGTCAGGTCCTCCTTGGGTCTAGCAGGACGTGACCGCCTCTTCCTGCCCCCGCACCTGCCCTGGGAGGCACCAGCAGGGAGGGCTTCTCCAGGAGGAAAGGGCAGAGCCGGTTCCTTTGTCTCTCCCTTCCAGTGAGTGTGCCCCGCCTGCCCTCTGGCCCAGCACACTTTCCCTCCAGCGTGGGTGGGAAATCGCTCTCTCTGCTAATTGCGATGCACACATGGGCTCTGCAGCGAGCCTGCTGCTCTCCCCGGAAGCCCTCTCTGCTGCCAGGCAGCCCAGTCGCGCTCACTGAGTGCTGCTCTGTGGCAGCCAGCAGGCACCACAGGGTGCGCCAGGCCTGCGCTGCAGCTCCAGGGCACAGCTGCAGGCTCATTACAGCCAGACCTGCAGGGTCGGGGTGGCTGGCGAGTCCGCACCCTCGCTCCTCCTGCAGATGCTCTGTGAGCTCCGGGGCCTCCTTTGCCCTGGAGAAGGAAGATTTAAAAATTCAGGAGGAAAACAGAGAGAGAGAGAGAGAGAGAGAGAGAGAGAGAGAGAGAGAGAGAGAGAGA
>NDGN011547773.1:0-10737 GCA_002564285.1 Tympanoctomys barrerae | reverse complement strand
TTAATGGAACCAGGGATTGAACTCAGGCCCTTGTGCTTGCCAGGGAAGCGCTTATTCCACTGACCCCATAAATCTTTTTTGTCTTCATAGTTTTGCTTTACCCAGGATGCCATCTAGTTGGAAATGTACAATATATAGCGTTTTCAGATGTACCCCTTTCACTTAGCAATATGTATTTAAGTTTCCTCCATATTTGATGCCTTAACAGCTCATTTATTTTGAGCACTGAATATAATTCTATTATTTAGATGTATCAGCTTATCCATTTATCTGTTGAAAGGTATCTGGGCTGCCTTCAACCTTTTGGCAACTATGAGCACAACTGCTATGAACACCCGCACACAGAGTTTTGTACAGACCAAATTCTGTATCCTATGGGTAACACCAAGGGTCATAATTGCTCGATTGTGTGGTGAAGCTGTATTTAGTTTGTTTTGTAAGCAGCTGTCAAGCTGTCTTCTATGGTGGCATTCCCACCATTTGCGTTCCCATCAGCAATGAAAAAGAGTTCCTGGTTCTGCACACCCTTGCCAACATTTGTCAGCATTCTTAATCTGGCTATTCAAACAAGTGTGTGGTGGTATCACATTGCTTTCACGACTTAAAAAAAAACTAAGTAATTTTTAAAAACCAGATATACAGAAACCAGTATTATAAATCACTGTATATATAATTATAAAGTTGAACATAAGTAATTTGCTTCAAATCTTTTATTTCCAAGTAATAATTAAATTGCACATATAGCACATAGATTTCTTATCTGTGGTAGTAAATCTTCACAATGATCCCTTCAATGTTCACAAGAATCTTGATTTAGTAGGGCTGGCGGAATAGCTCAGCATATCCCCTGGCAGGGCATTTTTTTGGCCCCGCCCCCGGGGAGTGCAGAGATGGCAATTGAGACCGGGCATGGTGGTGCATGCCTGTAATCCCATCTTGGGAGGCTGTAAACAGGCGCATCACTATGAGTCCGATGTAGTAGTGTGACCCTGAACACCCTGTAGACCCTTCCCTACAATACAAAACAAACAAACAAACCAATTGTGATTTCAGTCTAATGAGTGAATTGTATGAAGTGGTAGGTGAGTCATACTGTTGTATAGAGAGAGGTCGGCCAGTGAGGTGCTCTGCTCAGGTCATGCGGCAGATCAGCTGGCTTCAGAGCAGAAGCCAATACTCACTGCACTGCTCCATCTTTTGTAATCACAGAAAAGCATAACATAATCAGCTCAAGTACAGATTCTCTGTCCTTCATCCTCAGGCCTCTGTTCCTCAGTTCTTACTCCTAGGCAAATAAGACGCCAGTTTATATCCTCCCGGTCCATTTTAAACACCTTTACCTTAATTTACACATAGTAACAATCCTTAGGTAATATATAATTTTTTGCCTTAAACTGTGCATGAAAGTTATTATATCCTACCTATAAGTCTATCTATGCATGGCATGGCTGGCTTTTTAGACAATTTTAGTTTTAAAAATAATTCATATTGCAACACTTATAATCATATTTTTGTTTAGTTTTCTGTCACATATATCGGCTTATATACTCTAAAAAATTGCACGCCCCCGGGGGATGGAACTCCAATCTGCCCCGCCTGCCCTTTGTAGCATCCCTGTTTTCCCTCCGTGACCCTCCCTCTGCCCCTGTCCTGTGAAGGACCCTCTATGTACTGGGCCTTGTGGATTCCAGCCTTGCTTTGCTTCTATTTGACAGACTGCTTCGCAAGCTGCTTCCTGAGGAAGGGCTCCTGTCAAGTAAGATTTGGGAACCCATGTTTTCTGCAATTACCTTGATTCCATGCTTAATTAATAGTTTCAATATAGGTTCTAGGGTGAAATAATTCTCCTTCTGACTTAGGAAGATACTGTTTGGCTCTATTCTAGCTGCCAGTGGAATTCATTCTAGATAGATACTATGTGACCTAATTTTTCCTCCTTCATGTAGAATTCTGACAATTTTCCTCTACCACTGGTGTTCTAAAAGTTCAAAAAACTGTTTTAAATTGATACAATATTTTTAAAAAAAAAACTGCTAAACACAGGTTGTAACTTTTATGTTCTAGAAATTTCCATCCTTCATTTGGGGGAATTTTAAAATAATACTAAAATAATTTTCTTTGTTCTTTTTCTTTGACATTTCGTTATAGAGCTTCCTGGACTGATCTTAGCTTATCTCTTATTTTTTCTTTTTTATTTCTTAGTCTTTTTGTTCTATTTTCTTGACATTTCCTCAACTTTGTCTTTCAACTACTCTATTGACTTCCTTCTATTTCATTTACTACATATTTATATTTTAAAATTTCAAGACCTTTTATTATTCCCTGAGTATTCCTTTTTATAGCAATCTATTGTTGCCTGCTTTTGATTCTTGAATACAATCTTCCCCTATTTCTCTGGGAATATTAGTTTGTTTTTAAAAAAATTTCTCCTTTTCCCACCATTTTTCCTCTAATTGATTAGGTCTCATTTCTTCATTCTGGAAGATTTCTTGACAGGTCTTGGTATCCTTTGCTGTCTCTTCCTAGTTGAAGCCAGAATCCCTGGAGCTCTCCACCATGTGTGGTGCCTGGTGCTTCAGTGGGTGATCAGCAGGGACCCTCATGCTTTATTTTGAAATGTCAATATCTGTTCTCTTGGGACAGTCCATTTTCCCAGAAAACAGTCTACTAATTTCCTGTCTGGAATCTGTTCACCTAGGATTATAACTTGGTGCAAAGCAATAAAAGGAAGCTGGGAATCTCATCTTCATCAAATCCTGATTTAATTACGCATCTGTCCTCCACTTTTTTGTTGGCCTCATTTCCCTGCATATGGATTCTCCATGGTTTTATTTCACTATCCACTATCTGTTTCATGTTGGACTGGGGAAGGGCTGTCGCTTGGCTCTGAAAGAGGTGGGAGAGGACCAGGGGGCTCAGTTTGTTCACTTTCATTCAGGCTGTCATTTTCACCCCAAAAGCCCTCCCACCTTCTGTAGTTCCTTGTACTATAGACCGTGGAGACTTCCAGTGTCTGCATCCAGCTTTAACACTGACATCTTCCTCCACATGTACTTGGTATTCAGCCTTTTTCTCTCCCCATTCATCATTTGATGCCATCTCTTGTCTTTTGTTCTCTTTTTCTTTGTGAGTTTATAGTACTTTTAATTATCTGTTTTTATTTTAGTGGAGTTTGGGGAAGGTGAAGATGTGCAATTACATGTCCCAAAAGCCTTGCTTAACTGAGATTTTGCGTATCTACTTGTGCATTTTTATTTTTCGAGTTTTCTCCCCTTCTTACCTACTCTACATACAAAAGTGACCATTCTGACCACAATTCAAGTTTCCATTTTGAGGTACAGAATCTGTCTTGTTTATTGGCTCCTATAGGAGATAGTTCCATGCCTTTGTCATGGTTGGTTCCTCTAAATCATATTTGTTTCCTGTTTTTTTTCTTCAGGAATAAAGTCCCAGCAGCTGCATCTCATTTCTGGCTTACCCTTGTGACTCTAGTTTCTATTTTGTTTTTGTAGAGATTTTTAGTATTGGTATTTGAAACACACACACACAGAGAGAGAGAGAGAGAGAGAGAGAGAGAGAGAGAGATCCTTCCTAAGTTTAGAGTTTATTGGGGAAGAATTCTCTCAAGACAGTGCTAGCACTCTTTTGATCAAAAGCCCTTTCTGTAACATTGGAACAAAAATCCTAAACTTGTTGCATCCTACTGCAATCTTTAGTTCTATTTTGTTAAAGGTATTTTTCTAATTCCTTAACCCTTTAATTTTTGTCTTGCTACTCTGTCACATGTGACACTTCCAGTTGCTGCCTATGAAGCTCTCCTTTCTTCTCTGTGTGCCATTTTCCTGGTGATCCTTGGATATCTCTGACCAATCCCCCTGTGACTCACTTTGGATTCTGCTTTTCTCTATCCACTATTGGACTACTAATACTTTCTAGATTCAACCCCTGCATTTCTCACTCTACACACTTGCTGTAGTTGATAGCACCCGGGTCACCATATGAGTTACTAGTTCCTTATGCTAAGCAGAAAAATGATCTATAGTCCGGAACTTCCCCTACATTTCACGCCTGAAACAAACTCTGCTGGATGCCTCTGCTGAAAGGCCTGTCATTGCCCCAGATTGAAGATGTCCAAGGATTCCCAATCCTGTCTCATTCCAAGCTGTTGTTGGATTTATTGTTTTAACTGATGACACCGGCATTTAGCTGTTCAACGAAGCTAGAATCTGGGGCTTCCTTGAGTCCTCTCCTCACCTCATACTAGTTACGTTTTTAGGTTGCTAAGGAACAGAAGTGATTGCTCAGGTAACTGAAACTTGGGGCAGAAAGAAAGGCCAGTATTGAACAGAGTGAGTCAGGTCTCATAAGAAGCACAGCTGGACCCAGAGCATGTCTAAAGCTCCCGAGATCTCATTTTGGGGGCATTCTTGGCCATTAGTGTGACTTCACTGTTTGTGCTATATTCATCTGTGACCGTTGACTTATGGTGTCCCCTACCCTGTGCCTTTTCTCTAAGCAATAGCTTATCCTCATACCTCGGGCTTGCTGTGACTTCTCATTTTTCTAGCCCTACTTTCTCCTTCTTGTGGCTTTACCTAGATGTTGTGCAGGCCTCTGCTGCTCCTCTTCAGAACCTGCTTTCCTGTGTTGTTTTGGGTTCCTGGACACCAGGCCACACTGGAGGGCATCCATCAATTTATTTCAAAGCCTCCCTTGTATGAGGTGCCCACCCCGCTGCAAGCAGCTGGCACAGCAGCAGCAGGTCAGTGCAGTGCGAAATGGGATCTCTTTTGCTCCACAAATGACACAAACCAGACCTACATCTTCTCTTGGAGATGTGGGTGCAACAGGAGCTGAGATTGACGTGGTATGTTTCTTGTTCTATCAAGGCCTATCTTTTTTTTAAAATTTTATTTATTTGTGTGTGTGGGGGGGAGGGAGGCAGCTCAGCCCACCAGGGAGCGGGGCTTATGGCATGTGGTGCTGGGGGATTGAACCGCGGTCCTCGTGCTTTGCTAAGTTTATTCTAAGTAGGTGCTTTAGACCACTGAGCCATCTCACCAGCCTGAGGCCTATCTTCTAAACAGTTTTCCAAGCCTATATCCTTCTTTCTGTTCCTAATTTCAGTGTTTGGGCTCAAGTCCTTTCCTCTCATCTACCCTGTAGTGAGAGTCCAGTGCTTTCCTCCACACAGCCTTATTTTTAAAACTGCTCTTCTGCATAAACGATAGAATGATGTAACCAACACTCAGCGTAGGCAATTTCTCTACTGAAAGCTTTCCGTCTCTTCTTCCTTTGTTATCCCCAGGAATAGTTTCACTTTTCTTTAACTTGGCTTTCCCTCTGTGTGATCTTACAGAAACTTAATTTTGTTTTATCTGTCTGTTCCCATCCGGTCTTCCTCTTCCTCTTTGTTCCCTAACTGATGGTATTTTAAGTAGTGTGAAACACCTCTGTATTTAATGAATAAAATTTGTTACTATTTTTAACTAAAATGTCAGCTGAATCCTACTTTCATTTGTCCTTTAAAGGGAATGTAGAAAATCTAACCACATTTTGTTGTTCTTTTTTATTTCGACATGATTATTTTTCCTCTCCGAGGGTCACTGCCTTATCAGCCATATCGTAAAGGATTGCAAAAGCTTCCCAATCATCAGCTGGAACTCAGTCTCATCCAGATCCAATTCATCTTCCACATTTATTTTTTTTCTAAAATGCTATCTGATCATGCCCTTTTCCTGTTTCAAAATCCAAGTTGCCTTTCAAGCTTATTTTCTGCTTCCTCCTCCCCCTCATATCAGACATCTCTTGGGTCCTTCCCCAGGGTCTTCCTGTGGAGTGCTTTATTCACAGCATCCCCAGTCCCAGTGATGGGCTCCTGTGTAGAGGCTGTTACCATTGCTTGGTTTAAGAGGGCACCACACTAATTTAGGTTTTGGTTTTAATGTTTGTCTACTCATTGGATGCAAACTAATTGTTTGGAAAGTGAAAAATTCAGTTGACATGCTGTCTTTCTTATTGGTACCAAGCTATTTATTTAGCTGTCAGGATGCCAAGCCCAAGTTGCCAGTCACTGTGACATGTAACCTTTTGTGACCGGGTTATGTTCCACTCATTTTCACTTGGACTTCCTCCCCTGTGTATCTCTACTCCTGGGAATGCAGCCCTGTGTTTTTCCTGCGATGATCAATAAGCATATGTGGATACCACTGAAAGTTATTTTCTCCAAAGTCTTTGGGTCAAGAGTTAACAGAAATGGCATAATCAAAATAATCTGTGTGAACTGATTCTTGTAAATCTATGTTTATTTCGCATAGTCATTCTAATAGGTAAGTAATGAGCCATTTGTAGCTGGGATTTAAGGAAAATTTTGGGTTCCACTCTAGTTGTACTAAGTCACAGTGACTTTGGGGTGGTAGCTTTAGAATGAGTGTTGGCCAATCATCAGCCAGGTTTGGATGAGCCTTAGTGTTGTTCACTTCCTTGATGTGGCTCAGATAGGGGCTTGACAGAAGTGGTGCCGAAGGCAGGGAAGGCAAAGAATGGAGTCAGAATCAACCTTTTCTTCAGGGTAAAATGTGATTCATGAGCTGACTTGAATCAGTCATCATTTACCATATTAAAGCCTGGCAGTTTAAAAATGCTCGCAATTAGAGAGGAAAACCTTGATTCACCTCCTCTGGGTGATCTTCTCTCAGGTCATTCCGGGGTGGTACACATGGTTTAGTGGAGTAGCAACAGAGCTTGAGACTGAGGCAGGGTGGTGCTGCAATTCTGTGGTCCCCCATGAGACAGCCCCAGCCTTCCATCTTCCCAAAGAACAGAAGAAAATAGAAAAGAGACAATGGAAGGTACATGACCAAACTCAAACATTAAATACAACCTCTGTGACTAGAAATGATAGAGAAGCATACATGAAACAACCCCAGGGCCCCTGCTTCTGGCCAACTGGCCTGCAGGGTGGTTCAGGCAGCTAGGAGTTCACATCTTGTAGGGCAGAATGCTATCAAGTGCTCCCCTCAGCCCCCCTCCCCAGAGAGGGGCTAGAGTTTAGTCTACTGCTTGAAGAGGTCCTGGAGAGGATTTTTCTGTCTGGGAAGGGGGCTGTATTATTAGAATTCAAGCTAAAACACATTGAAAACTTGCCATGTGTCATGTGCTATTCTAAGTTTCTTGTCCGGGATTAACCTAGCTAATTCTCATAAACCTATGTGGCTGATTCAGTTATTATCCTCATTTTAGAGGTAAGACAAAGAAAGAATGTTCTGTTTCCTGTCTCGTACCACTGAGCTAGTAAATCAGAGAGGCAGAGTTGCCATGGGGGGTGTGCCTCCCATCCTGTGTATTCAAGCAGCTCCCAGCTCCTCAGGGAGAGTCACAAGCCCAGGGAAGTTGCTGGAAGCACATGTACTGCTGAAGTTAAATTCTGGGCATGAATACCAACATATACTAGGAGACCTAGGATTCATTGTCACTGCAGCTTGGGAATCACTGTTGAGTGGATTCTGTCTTGGGAGCTGCAGAGACCAGTGCAAAGCAACCAAAACATGGCAAAAGTGGAAGGGAGAGGGATAGAAAGCATGAAAAACAGCAAGCAAGGGAGAGAGAGGAGGGAGGAGAGAGAAGAGAGGAGAGAGGAAAGGAGGGAGTGAGGGAGCAAGGGAGGGAGAGAGGGAAAGACAGGAAGGAAAACAAGAGGGAGGGAGGGAAATGGAGGGAGAGGGAGGGAGGGACTAAAAGAGTGAGAGGGAGAGAGGGAGAGAGAAAGGTAGGGAGGAAGACAGAGGGAGGAAAGAGAGGGAGAGAGGGAGGGAGGGAGAGGGAGAGAGAAAGGTAGGAAGGAAAACAAGAGGGAAGGAGGAAGGGAGAAGGAGATGGAGGGAGGGGGAGAGAGAAAGGGAGGAAGGAAGACAGGAGGGAGGGAGGAAAACAGGGAGGAGGAAGGAGGGAAGGAGGAGGAGGGAGGGGGAAGGAGAGGGCCCACTTCCCCTAAACATGAGCCTGGTATGTAGATGATTGTGTCATTATAAATAATAATAATTTGATTTCTTCTTTTCCTACTCGTATCTCTTTTCTTTCTTTCTTTCTTCTTTTTTCCTTGTCTGATTGCTCTGGCTAATGTTTTGAGTACTACATGTCACAGGCGTGGTAGTAGTGGACATCTTTGTCTTATGCCTGATTTTAGAGGGAAAGCCTTCCACTTCTTCCCATTTAATGTGATGTTAGCCATTGGCTTGCCATAAGTGTCTTTTATCAGATTGTGGTAAGGTTTTTCTATGCCTATTCTCTCTAGGGTTTTAAATCCTAAATGGATATTGGATTTTGTCAAAGCTTTTTTGGCATCTGTTACTATAATCATGTGATTGTGTCCTTGCTTCTGTTTATGTGGTCCATTATACTTATTAGCTATGCTTGGTGCATCACCCTTACCTTCCTGGGATGGGATCCATTGGAGTTCTGTTTTTCATGGTAGTTACTAATGATAAGTGATCTGAATTTTGATGGTGTTCATTTTGATTTTGATATTTTCATTTCTAATTGCATTGATGTGAGTCTTTTTTCTCCTACTTGGGTAAGTTTGGTTGAAGGTTCATCTACTTTGTTTATTCTTTCAAAGAGCAAGCCCTTGAATTTATTGATTCTTCATATTGTTTTTTTAAATCTTAATTTTTGTTAATTTTCTCTCTGGTCTTTAAGATTTCCTTCTTTAACTATGACATGTTTCTTTATATAGAAAACTCAAAAATTCCAGCAAAAGACTTTTAGAATTAGCCAAATCCAGTAGTGCAGCAGAATATAAATTAAGCCCCAAAATCAATAGTGTTCCTGTATAATAATAATGATCTCACTGAGAAATAAATTAGGAAAATAGTAACATTCATAATAGCATCAAGAAAAATTAAGTAATTAGGAATTAATCTAATCAAGAAAGTCTAGGGCCTCTACCATGAAAACTATTAAACTCTGAAAGTGAAGAACAAACAAGGTATCAGAAGATGAAGAGATATCCCCTGTTCCAGGATACATGGAATCAACATTGTCCAAATGGCCATATTCTCAAAACTGATATACAAGTTTCATGCAATCCCATTCAAAATGCCAACAGTATTCCTAATAGAAGTTAAAAAAAATGATCCTAAAATTCACATGGAATCAGAAGAGACCCAGGACAGCAAAAGCAAAGCAGAAGGCATCAGAATCCCAGATCCAAAGTTATAGTACAAAGGTACAGTGATAAAAACAGCAAGGAACTGGCACATAAAGGCATGTGGATCCATGAGACACAATAGAAGAAGCAGAATCAACCCTAGGTACATTTAGCTGTTTGATATTTGACATAGGAGCCAAAAAAGTACACCGGAGGAAAGATACTACTTTACTAAATGGTGTTGGGAAAACTGGCTATCCATGCATAGAAGATTCAAGTTAGGCCCATATCTCTCGTTATGAGATAAAAATGGATCAAAAATAGAAATATTAAAAGAGAAAATTCAAGCTGCTGGAAGATAAAACTTTTGAAGTCATAAAGTCTTGAATTGTACAAGAAATAACATCAGTGGTCAACAAGTGGAATCATAGCAATGACAAATGAAGACGCTTTTCCCCAGCAGGAGAGACAGCCAGTAGAGCGAAGAGGCAAGCTACGAGATGGGAACCACTTTTACCAGTTACGTTTTGCGTAGAGGACTTGTCTCTAGGCTATATAAAGAACTAACCCCCCACCCCCAAAATGGACCTTCTCAAATCAAAACCCAGTCAAAACAGGCAAGTGAGATACACAGACACTTCTCAGAAGAAGAAATACAAAAGGTCCATAAATACGTGGAAACATGCTCAACAACACTACCCATTAGGGAAATACAACTAGAGCCATGCTGAGATTCCATCTTACTCTAGGAAGATGACCATCATCAAGAAGTCAACTAATACCAAATACTGATGAGCAAAAAGTGCTTGCAAAAAAGGAAGCCTCTTGCATGATTGGTGGGAATGTAAACTAGCACAGCACTATGTAAATCAGTATGGAAATTTGTTAGAAAACTAGAACTGAAGGGCTAGGGAGATAGCTCTGTGGCATAAGCTCCTGCCCAGCAAGTATAAGGTCCCTAGTTTGATCCTCAGTATAACAAAAACCCAACCAGACCAAAAACACTAAAACCTGAAAATTTCATTTGACTCAGCTATTCCCTTATGAGGCATCTTTTCAGAATTAAAGACATCACATTACAGTAGTCCATGAAAACCCATGTTTATAACAGCTAAGTCATGGAAGCAGCCTATGGGCCAATCAACAGACAAAAAGATAGAGAAAATGTGGTATTTATACAAAATGGAAAACCACAGTGATATTAAGGAGGATAAATTTGAGTCCTACAGATGACTCAGGTGGGTGCACCTTGACAATATACTGTGAAGGGAAATATGTCAGACACATAATGTTAAATCCTCCATGGCCAAAACTTCCAGGAAGTTTTGTTTGTCCCACAAGAAGCACAAAGTATAAATAAAGAGCAGAATAATAGATGGAGAAAAGACACCTTTTTGGTCATGGACATCACAGTGGAAACATCGTTAGCCTCTCTTCCGACTGCTGTCATGTCTAAGTCAGTCTCCCAAGGAGTCTGAACAGCTGCAGAAGCTCTTCATTGAGGGCTGAGCTTTGGAACAATTTATGAGAGTCTGAGGAGCCATTTTGAGCAATGGGGAACACTCACAGCCTGCGTGGTAATGAGAGAC
>NDGN011547768.1:0-12730 GCA_002564285.1 Tympanoctomys barrerae | reverse complement strand
CCCCACAGCTCAACATAACAGCATGGCTTTACTTCCTATATTTCGTCTTCATACTTTTCCACTGAATGGTCAAGACCAAGGCAAAGCAGGACCTACGCAACAAGAGTTGTAGCTTTTGGGTGTGAGAAGGCCTGACACTGTTTAGACTGAATTCCCTTAATCCTTGTTCTCAGCCCTGAATGGAAAAACTCCTTTCTCTCTACCTAATGGAATTGAGCCAGTCATCTCTAGATTTGTACTGCACCTAAAAGAGGATAGTAATATGGCCTACTTAAGCCCTATCATAGTACAATCAGCCTCTTCATCTTGCACCTTTTCTAGAAAAGCCCTTCCTTTTTGCCTCTTATGGTAGAAACTGGCTTTCTCCCAAGATCAGGACTTCTTGCTGTGCTAGACTGTTACACTTATGGCTCCATTTTGACTTCTTGTGCCCACTGCTGTGAGCTATATTCTCACCTGATTCTAGTCTTGCTTTGACCCATAGGACAATAGTAGTTTTAAGACAAGAAACTACTTGAGAAATATTTGTGTCCTGCATTTTATCCTCTCTTACAACTCTTGGAACTCTGAGACAACTTTGTGAGCAAGCCCAGGCTGGCTTGCTGGAGGGTAACTACTATTGCAAGACAGTTCCAAGCATCACGACATCTCAGGAAAGATACCAGCTGATCCATTAGCCAACTATATAAACAATAAAGACCCAGGCCCAGTAGGACACTCATATGCTAGGCACGTTCCAAATTGTTGACTCACAAAATGGAACTAAGTAGATGATATTTAGACTGCTAAATTTTAGATGGTTTTTTCACCAGAAGTGAACTTATATACCCATGCCCTCTGAGCAGAACCCAGGTGCTTCAGATGAGCTCTAATTAGTCTAATTGGATCAGAGAAATCCCTGTCTCTTGGCTAAAGGCTTAGTGATGGATAGTTAAGTCAATCAGCACATAGATTCCCCTGGTCACCAACTTATTTGGGAAATAGTATGTGAGTGATTTAATTCAAGCCAAGGAAACTAAGTAGAGGCCTGCCAGAAAAATCTAAAAATAAAGGCTTTTATTGTGATAAATCTTCCATAAAAATTTCTTTTTTTCTAAATCTTATGTGTGGATGTAGAAATGAAAACCGATTCCCTTTTTGTCTCCTTAAAAGAAGCAGAGTGAAGATGAGGACAAAGCAAAGAAATGGCACAGGTGTGGGGGCTGCAGAAATGTGTAGCCTGGAGCCTCTGGACTTAGCTGATACCTGTGCCATTTCACGCCTGCACTTTACAGTGGATGGACCAATAAATTTCCTCATTGTTTAAGCCAATGTGAATGAAGAATAAATTTTTCTTAAATGGCTGTGTTTTTCCACTATGCAATCTCTTCTCCCATGCTCCCTGATGGCAAGACGTAGTCAAAGAGTAAACACCTTACTGTCTCTGAGTCAGCAGGACTCTTCTCTGAGAATTAAAAAAGATGTTTCCTGAGCTAAGGATGTATCTTGGTACTAGAACACTTGCCTGACTTATACAAAGCCTAATGTTTGATCCCTAGGACCTCAATAGATGATAAGTGCATAGATGATAGATGATAGGCAGACAGACAGACAGACAGACAGACAGATGTCTCCCAGAGAAACATTCTTTTGGTGTTTAAATCTATAAGAAATAAGTCTCAGAACTGCCATATGTCCTTACATAAGAAAAAAACTATTTATCATGGAAACAGAAGATGACAAAAAAAATTATGCCCAAGATGCAAGGTATGGAGAAGGTGTTAACACTAAAATCCCACATTCTAACTGTCCTTGAGACCTAGCTGTTTCCCTACATTCCTCACAGCTGACTGTTTTGTTCTTTCCAGGATGCTGGAAGCTGAGGAATTATCTTTTACTTAAGTTTGTTTGGCCTGAATTTCTATAATCCTCAGCCTTAAGAATTCCTTAAAGTGTGTTTTATACCCTTTGCCTTGATATCATCAGACAAATTCAGCATCCTTAGTGACGCTCCCCTCACATTATCTTACAGTCATCCAATCTCCTGAACTCCAGTGACATTTTCTTCTATTCCACTGTTGCCTGGGCCTGTTACAACCCTGAACTCCACCTCTAATAGATCAAACACAGATGTGATGTATGCACTATGCACCAGGTTTAGAGTAAAAAGACCTGAGTCCACATCCATGCTCATGCAAGAGAATCCGAGCTTGGATGTTAGGCCTGCCTAACACCCCAGCTCTGGTTTCATTATCTGCCATCAAGTACTGGGCCAAGTATAGACAACATATCAGGTCTTCCTGATGACCCATACCCTATAGTTCTTCCCTCTAAGGTCAAGGATTTTGTCTTTTGTCCCACCCCTACTCTCCTACCACCAGTGTTTTAATAAGTATCATGCACTGAAAATTAAATAAATACAATGTGCCAGAACTTCATGGGCATTCATTTATTTCACAAACAATGCTATGCACTGATTGAGCAGAGATTTTTTAATATGCTAGATTTTTTTTAATTAAGCACTATTTGTAACATAATAGGTTAAACTTCTAGTCTTTCAGTAATCTTATGACTGAACATTATTTTCAACTTTAATAATTTTAGAAGCCATTACATTTTTACCTTTTGGTTTTATTGCCACTCTCATTTTTCTTCTCAAATAAATTTTTAATTGTATGCAGTTCAATTCATGGCTTCAAACTTGCAAAAAAGTTCACTCATATTTAATTAGGAACTTTTCATTTATATTTAAACAAGAAATATACCTGTAACTTACCTCAGTTTAAGAAGTGAAGGACCCAGTTGTTAAATGAAATTTTAATGGAGCATGAAATACATACATAAATGGGTATAAAACATAAATGTACAGCTTGATACATTTTCATAAAATAGATTCCCCCATATACCATGTCTGCATGTCCCACTCAGATCCAGAAACAGAACATGGTATCCATAAAGTACCATTGATTTCCATTTCCAAGCACTACCTGCCCCAGGTAACCACCACCCTGACTGACAGCACAGACGTTTTATGCCTCGTTGGGTATCAGCTTCTCATTTTCAGCATTGTATTTGTAAGATGCGTCCATATTAGTGCACATAGCTACAGGTTATTTATTCTTGTTCTAGCATATACTCCGTGTATGCTTTTTATTCTTTTTTCTCCATTTTATTGGTATACTTTTAAATACACATAATGGTAACATTTATCATAGGGAATTTGTACCTGTCCATGATATATCTTGTTGCTTTTTTTCTCATTCCCCTCCCTTCCCTTCAACTCGACTTCTCCTCCTTATTTACAAAAGGTTTGTTTTCATTTTTTCTTTCTATCCTCATTTTTAAATCTCTTTTCTTTTTCCTTCTCCCCTTGTTTCCCTTTCCAGTTGAACCTTTTCTTCCCATTTCCTAATATCTATTATGTATTTTGGTTTTTATTTACACTTTCAGTTTCTCACAACAGAGACATAATGTGATATCTAAACATGTGTGTCCAATTTATTTCGCTAAAAAGTATTGTCTCTAGGTGCATCCACTGGGCTAGAAATGTCTTTAATTTTCTTTATGTCAGAGAGTGCTCCATTGTATATATAAAAAAATCACAACTTCTTTATTAATTCATCCATTGTTGGGCATTTGGGCTATTTCAGGATTTAGCTATTAGAAACCGTGTGTGCATGTGCTTTGCTGTATTATGCTTTAATTCTTTTGAGAAGATGCCTAGAAGGAAAATAGCTGGGTCATACATAACCTGTTGCCCTAGTTTTCTTAGGGATCTCTATACTGATTCCACAATGATTGAACCAGTCTGCCTTCCCGCAAACAGTAGAGAAGGTTTCCTTTTCCCCACAGCCTCTATAGCATTTGTTATTGATTGATTTCTTGATGATAGCCATTCTTGCTGCGGTGAGATGAAATCTTGGTGTTCTTTTAATCTGCATCTCTCAAATGACCAGTGATTTTGAACATTTTTTCATGTACTGATTTGCCATTTGTATTTCTTCATCTTAGAAGTGTATTCATTTCACATGTCCATTTTTGGGTTGGGTCTTTAAATTTGGAGGTTCTGATTCTTTTTTTTTTTTTTTTTTTTAGTTTTTTATATATTCCAGATGTTAACCCCTTGTTTGAGGAGAGCTGACAACAATTTTTTTCAATTCTGTGTGTTGTCTTTTCATTCTGTTAGTGATTTCTTTTTTTCTGCAAACGTTTTTATTACTTTCTGTGCAACCAGAGGCTTTTTATGGTATTTGCTTACACTTATATTTTCAAAAGTTCTACTTATTATACCTTCGGAATATTTAGGGTTTCTTTTTTCATATTTATATTTTTGACTCATCCATTTAAATTTCAATTTAGTGTGTATGTGAGTTTTGGATCTAGGTTTATTATTTGACATCACAATCCCTGACTTGAAATTATACTGCAAGGCTATTGGGATAAGAACAGCATGGTACTTGAAGAATTTTTTTCTTTTTGACTGGCTCAGGCTACCTTAAGGGCAGGTCTGGTAAGGCAAGTGGAGCTGGGGATCAAACCACTGTCCCCTGCACCTGACTGGGTTTGCCAGAGCAGGCCCTTAAACAACTGAGCTAACCTACAAGGCCCCCAAGCATGGTACTTGAAAAAAAAAAAAAGATGACAGGAGGATCAATGGAACAAAATAGAAGATGCAGAAACAATTCCAAGTGCACTCAGCCATTTGATCTTCGACAAGGGAGCCAAATATGTTCACTGGAAGAAACTTCTTTAATAAATGGTGCTCAAAAAGCTGACTTTCCACATGCCAAAAATTAAAACTTGATCATAAATTAAACAAACTCATCCCAAGATTTTGTCATGCTCTCAATATAATAGTGAGCATACAGTAAACAAATGATATCTGCAAATTATAATAAGCCCATATTTTAAAAGCAAAGTATTACAATAGTCCAGTGGAGAGGCAGCCACTAGGGAAAGTGTCCTAAATGCGATGATTTCTGAGTTTAGTGTTAAAGACTAAAATTGATTTGAAGGCAAAGGCTATTTCAAGCTGAAAGTAAATGAAAGGTCTCTAGAGTATTCATTCATAATTCAAAAAAAAAATATTTCTGAAACACCTAGTAAGTGGCATGCACCATTACAACTAGAGAGGATGCAGTGAACAAAACCCAGCACACTACAGTCTCTTTCTGGACAACTTTAAGCTTCTCCATAAGTAAGGAGAGGAGCATAAGAAAAACCATGGCACACACAGAGGACAGTTCAATACCCTACTCTTCTATGAACCTTCGTTCCCTCTCATCCCAGCAGTCAAAGCCATCACCTTAGCAATACTTTATATTTAGTCGTATGAAAGGATAGCTTTCACTTAAGGAAATGGAGCCAACCTATCACAGTCTTTTCACATACTGAAGGATCATTCGGTGTGTTCACTGTCACTTCCAGGTTGGCATTACTTGAAAAGTCAGTAAAACATTAGTTCTGATATCTTTAGCCAAACCACTCACAGAAGTATTTTTACATGTGCAGGAACTGAGATTGTATCATGTGCCAGACACATTATGCTGACCAAGCAAAGACAACCACCCACTGATACCAAGTCATTCCTTCCCTCAACAACTCAAACTTATTGTGTGCTTGTTATTCTATTGCTGGTTAAACAAGTCTAATTAGCTCTACCCTTGGAGATCCTGTATACAGCTACAGTTACAAAGAACAGATACCATGACAGGGGAAGAGGGACATTAATTCTAAAAGGTGGAGACATGTATACCTTAGCAATCATAGAGGAGTTTGCAGGGGGAGGGAGCAGCAAATTGGAGCAACCAAGGAAAGGGAGCAGTATGTGGTGCCAACATGATGGTATTTGGTATATCTATAGCTTTGGACATAGATTGCAAAGGTGGTCAGTGGCAGAGTAGTGAGGGGCCCACACAATTCTTTAAACTCTCATCATCCTCCCTCACATCCTCATGGGCCCAGGTGCACCTAAGTTTCCAAATAGCATCACTGCTTAACAAATAATTCAAAGCTCTGTCCTCATGGATGAGCATACATCTTCCTATTCAAAGAGCACTGATTTATGGGTGCTTAGTTTTTGAACACAAAAGACTCTGATTCTATTTTGGTGGGACTTTTTTTTGAAGCAGAAGAGTTCAGGATTTACTACACTGATAGACATGTACAAAAATGAGAACAAAAGGAGTTATGGACTATTGGGTATAAATATACAGGAATAGTAACGTAGGAACTGGGCAGGGGTTGTCCTGCCACTTGCCCCTCAGTCTCTGCATCCCAGTGGGAAAAGAGAAACCCCAGTGTGTCCTTATGATTTTTGCAGCCTTGATGAGGAAGTGGCCCAGAGTCACACCGGAAGTATGGCAGAACTGAAGAACTCTGCAAGGCTCTGCATCTGAGCCTAGAGAGTTCTAACATCTTTGATACCTCATCAGTTTCTTCATATCTGAAGTACGCACAGACCTCAGCATGGTTGAACAAACACATGAGAACCTGGAATTAAGAGATGTGGGCTCCGCTCTAAGTTTTACCACTCACCACCTGCCCATTCTTAAGTAAACTGCTCCTCGTACCTTAGTTTCCTCATCAGTAAAATGCAAATAACAGTAAGTATGAATCATAAGGATTGCAGAGCCTTTGGATAGTGCTCCTACAAATTTATCTTTACTTCAAAGATGAACTGGAAGAAACTTTATGCCTGTTACTGTTTTTTTTCTTCAGGTTGTCTCATATTGTGTGGATATTTGTGTTGTAAAGGGACCTATCTTACTTGTGTATGCATATCTTTATTATGTAGATTTAGTTAAATATTTATTTAATTTAGCAATTATAAAATGAGCAAATTCAGTATGAATATACAGGCTTCTTTATTATATTATCAGTGAAAATATGCAGGCATAATATTGACAAAATTTTAAATGTATAATCAAATATAATATATGTCTATATTGTAACATTCTTTTATCCCATTCTATACAAAGGTATAACATTGTTTGTAATGGAAAAAAAGAAAAAAAACAGTGGAGGTAATTTAAATGTCCATATTTGAATGAATAAATTATAGTATATTCTTACAAATAAAATTCTCCACAACCATTAAAGAAGTACCATATGCACAGACTTGGAAAGAAATCTACAACATATTGTAAAGTGAAAAGGAGGCTGTGGCACAATATGTATAGTGTTAATACTCACTTTGGATTTTAAATACCATATACAATAAAAAGAGCTGATGATTTATTGAATATTTATTATTTTCCAGACACTTATCTAAATATTTAATCTTTAGAGCTACTTCATGAGATAAAGGCTTTTAACCTGCATTGAATATGGAGAAACTGAGGCACGGCTTTAAATAATATTGCCAGAGCTGTGCAGTCAGTAAGTGGTGAGTGCAGAGGGAGGCAGGCACTCTGGCCTCAGGTTGGCACCTTCAACCACACTCCATGTGAACACAGGCATAGAAAAAGACCTCAGACTGGGAGGGACTGGAAAGACCTTTCTCTACCTACTTTACCCACTTTTGTGTTGTTTGGATTTGTTACAATGAGCATGTAATAGAAAAATAAAAATGTTATAAAAGCACCCAACCGTGTGGAATCCTTGCCTGGGATGGAAGCCAAGAAGGGGTGGAAGGAGCCACAGACTCTTTTCTCAGGTGGGTTAAACTCAAACCCAGATTCAGATGACTCTACTACTCCATGGAGAAGGGTTCTAGTTTACGTGTAAGATAGAGTTCTACTCTACCTTTACTACTTACCTGTGAGTGATGTGTGTGNGGGGGGTTGTGAGTGTGTATGTGTGTATGTGTAAGAAAGAGAGAAAGAGAGAGACAGACAGAGAGACAGAGACAGAGAGGGACAGAGGGAGAGGCAGAGGCAGAGAAAGAGACAGAGACAGAGACAGACAGACAGACAGACAGACAGACAGACAGACAGAAAGAGACTGGGGAACTGGGGATTGAATGTAGGAGCACTACCCAGGCTGATCTCAAACTTGCCAACCTCATGCCTCAACCTCTCAAGTGTTTGGAATTACAAGCATGCACCACCACACCTAGCTGAGTGGGTTTTGCTTATAGTAAACCTCTCTGAGCTTCCACTTCTGGCCTTCAAGAGCCTAATATCACCACTACAGACTTGCTGTGAGAACTAAGATGATTGACATGTAACAAATAGTCAGCAGGAGATGGTTTTATGGCCACTGAGACCTATTCTATCTGCCATGATGGCTCCTGGGGACACGGTATCACTTGCAAGAAGACAAAATCATTTAGCTGATGTCAACAAGAAAGGTTTTATTGCCATACGATGTCGACAGCCAATTCTCAGGCCTAAACTCGGTTCAGAGACAAAATCTCACAATGATAGTGATACTTAAAGGCCCAATAACTCCAAAGTCTCCTCCTAATTTTAACATACCTCTCATATCAAGGAAAAAAAGACAAGAAAGATAGATTTCTCATGCCATCCAAGGATCTATCTACATTAGCTGTAGGGTCCCAAATCTGATCTGGTGTCTACAGGAAGTATTTCCCTTCAGTGGATCTACAAACCTCCAGAAAAGCTGGTAAAGCTGGGGCATAGAAAGAACAGAGAATGTCTATACTGTCCTATCTTTAGCAACCTTGACTTGGGCTGGGGATATAGTTCCGTGGCAGAGCATTTGCGTAACATGCACAAGTGCCCAGGTTCAGTCCTTACTATGGAACACACATGCACACACACACACACACACACACACACACACACACACACACACCCCAGAGGCAGAAACCTGGACTTGAGGATGCATTAGGGACAGAGAAAAAATTATGGCTGGGAGGAATTTTGACTCCCTTAAAATGGCTTCCC
Source organism: Tympanoctomys barrerae (assembly GCA_002564285.1). Taxonomy (NCBI): domain Eukaryota; kingdom Metazoa; phylum Chordata; class Mammalia; order Rodentia; family Octodontidae; genus Tympanoctomys; species Tympanoctomys barrerae. The sequence continues at coordinate 3,899 of NDGN011547768.1, read as the reverse complement.
AGTGTCACCCAACATCACCTATGTGGATTGGATGATCCAGGTAACTAGTGGATTTCCACCAGCATCTCACTGGGTGCCAGCCTTAAGCAAGAGCATTCTCCATCCAAAGCCCTTGTGAAGCCTGTGTGATGCTGTGCAATCTCCTGAGCAGTTTCTTCGTTTATCGCTATTGTGCATTCCTACAGTTTCTTAGTTTAATGACACCCTTTCTGAAGCAGCAGTGATGGTGCCAAATGGCACTTGCATTTCCAGGAAAGCAGCCAAACTCATTAAGTTAATAAAGGAATTTAGCTGTATAGAGATGCCTCCTTCACCCACATTCCCGAAAAACCCTCACTCTCACAACTCATCAGCAGCCATTAAACCTCTGCCTCCACCTGCAAAGCCCTCATCCCATTGAGTCATACCACGTTGCCTGTGATGGGCTGCAGAGAACAGAGAACTCTGCGTGTGAGCTGGGGTGCCAATCTCGAGCCTGATCAACTGACTTGTCGCATTTCTGTCCCCAAGGCCATTCCCTACCACCACGTTCTCAGTGCTACAGTGAGCTCCATGGAGCCTTCATGGAACCTGGTTAGGGACAATACAGCCCTCAGCTATCTGCCTCACTGTTGTAGCTGAACAGAAAGCAAAGGCTGCACAGCAAAGCTGTGATGTCTGTCAGGAAGCAGTTAATGGGTGGACCACCATCAATCTTACCCTTCCTTCATGGTGCTTTCCTGTGGCAGCCAGTATAACCGTTCTAAACTATGAGTCTGACTGTATCCTCCCCCTGCCATCTGGCTCTGTTGGCTTCCCTCAGCCCACAGTCGAGTCTCCCCACATCGAGTCTTTCAGGGCACCTTCCTCCAGCAGTTGCTTCTAACATCAGTGCCCATCTCCCATGGCCCATAGCATACCCCATTCTCCCTTTCATTTCAGCCTTTGGGTACCTACCGGTCTTCAGATGCCTGCAGTACCTTCCCCAGCACGCTGCTTCCCTTCCTCCTGCATAACCATGGTGCATCTTTTAAGTCTCCCTGGAGAACCCCCTTCCATCAAGCTTTCCTGCTCAGGTGATCCTTCCAGCCTCCACCGCAGGCACCTAGGCCTACACACCAGAGGACCTGTCACTCTGGCCTGTGGTCCTCTGCTCCAGAGCATAAGCTCCCAGACAGCAGAAACGTGTCTTTCCTGCCTCTGTGTTCCTGTGCCCCTGGCAGGTGGAGGCACTGACACGTGAAGCCAAAAGGTCTTGCGTGCAGGGTGAGCATCAGTGCCCTGCATGTTGAGTGCCTGCCTTTCCTGTTATGCTGCCTCCTCAGAGACCCTTATAGAAATACTCTTTTTTTTTCTCCATTCAGACCTCTTTTTTTCACTCTCTCTCAGTGAATTTATTTCTCTTCTTCTTGCTCAATGAAAGTCATGTTTACTTGTCAAACTAAAGCTTTAAATGTTGTCATTCTGCAACACCAGGGGAAGCTTTCACCTGGTCCTGGCTTATTGTCATGGATCACCTATCCATCCCTTTTCAGCCCCACTGGTCTAATCTCAATCCCTCCACCAGAGGTTCGGTGAGTCTCCTCACACTCCTGCCAGCCTGCAAAGGACTTAGAGGTTCAGTCTTGGCCTGTCAGCCCCAGGTCTATCTCTGACACAGTTTCCTGATGTGTGTTACATCACTGGGCAGCAGAAATGCCCACAAGAGAAACCCATTCCCCTTAATAATCTTTCACAGATTAATTGTTGAGTTAGCCCAGGCCTCTCAGGAAGGGTTTTCTATTTCCTATGGGCACCAGCTCTTGGTAGATTAAATTCCTAAAGTTTACCTCCTTTTCAGTGCATTTCAAATACTTCTCTTCTAAGTGTCAGGGCACAGAAGGCAACTAGCACCCTGAAAATAGCACCCATATGGAGATTACAGTCTTGCACCAAACTTCTCACTCTACTCTTCCAGGATTCAAGATCCTCCTTTAGAAGAATAAAAGGCTGTAGAAGGGTTGGATGAAGAAGCCAGAAGACCCTGTGGTCAAAGTGAGGGCCCCCTTTTTATAGCACTAAGGTCAGAGGTTGGTCCAAGAATCCAAGGCTTGAGCCTTTGCCTGCCAGTGTCAGCAGTAAAATTTCAGTACTCTGTTAATAATGCAATTACTGCATTTCCATTAAAAATAATGTAAAAGAAGAAAGAAAAAAAAGAAGACTGTAGCTATGCATAGTAATGTAGACTTGTAATACTAGCACTTAGGAAGCTGAGGTAGGAGAACTGCCACAAGTTTGAACTCAGCCTGGCTACATAATGAATTCAAACCTCAGCTGTATAGTGAGACTTTCTCAAACAAGCAAACAAACAAGCAAAAAGAAACAAGTCTAATATTCCCATGTCAAGGAATTTAATAGACACCACACTAAGACTAGAAGGACTAACGTACAAAAAAGGGGGTTGTGAAGCAACCCCCAAATTAGCAGCAGCAGATATATATCCCTCCTGACTGCAGGACATGGACAGATGGAGGAACTACCAAAACCAGAAGCCACAGCCAGCCAGATTGAGCCAGAGCCACAGAAGAAGTTGCCATCAGGAGGTAAAACCACAGAAGGAGGGGATATGCAGAGGCTATGTAGATGCAGCTGTGACCAGAAAAGGTCTTTCTTGCCCAGGGAAGAGAGCGTAGAGAAGATGCCTGCCCTGTTCCTCTCACTCTCCAGTATCCTGCCAGACCTAGACCTGGGCCAGGTGCCAGCAGCGTGGGAGACCCCACATGCAGGAGAAAGGCAGATGGATCTAACGACGAGGGACAGTGACTGGTCCTGGGGCCAATGGTCAACTATATGCCAAATGTTCCTGTAACACCCTTTGTTCACCAGTGTTTTAGAAATTCCTGCTGTGTCCTTTCTTAGCTTCTGTCCTTTTAGACTGAAAAATCTATTCCCATAGTGTAGTCTTCTCTGTCCATCCTGTGGTCTCAAATAATTTTTAAATTCTTCAAATCCTTATCAGTTACTCAGTAGATGCCAGGTATTCTGCTAGTTGATGGGAAGAAGGGAGCATTAAACATAGACAAATAAGCTGTGTTTGTTATTCTCAGGAAGTTTGTACTGTGGGAGGCAGGGAGGCTGACCCATACACAACCCTCTAGAGTATAAAATAATTTGTGTGAGCACAAAGAAGAACTAGTATGTTACAGTTTGTATCTAATTGTCCCCCCAAAGCCTCATGCAGTCATAGACCAGACTTCCAGAGTTTGTGATTAATTCATGATCCACTGGGATTGTGGGTGTGAGTGCTACACCCAGCCTGGGGCAGAGAGCCCGAATGCAATTTAAGGGAGACAGACTTGCTCTCTGTGGTCATTCTTGCCACTTCCCCTTTTGTTCTTTTTATTTGCCACCACCATGAGCTGCTGCCCTCTGCCGTGTGCCACTCTGCCTCGGAGCCAGCTGAGTATGGACTGAAACCTCCACAAACTTGAGCTAAATAAACCTTCTCTTCCTTCATTTAGGATTTGCGTATTTGTCACAGCAATGAGAGAAGAGTAACTGAGACATTGTGCTTTGGAAAATGAGAAGTTTCTAGCAAGAGGACATTTGAACTGAGTCTTAGGTGAGGATTTCCTTTGATACTCAGGGCCCTGCCTGGTGGTGCCTGCCCTGGGATCTTTTTTGCTGCAAATGTACATTGGGAACAGATATCAGGGCTCCCTGCGTCACACCAGGGCTAACTTAGAGTCATTTTCCCCTAACCCCTCCCTGAACCATCTATTTGGTTATCTTCACAGATACCTCTGAAATGTCATCTCTTCACCTACCAGTTTCTAAGCAATGCAGAAGGAAAGCAGAAGCCCATCTCCTCATAATCACTTGCCAGTGGCAGTCCACGCTCTTGGACTCACTCTCTGAGCTTCATGCTGCATTCCCAATTC
>NDGN011547767.1:0-14207 GCA_002564285.1 Tympanoctomys barrerae | reverse complement strand
AAGAAAGAAAGAAAGAAAGAAAGAAAGAAAGAAAGAAAGAAAGAAAGAAAGAAAGAGGAAGGACAGAAATAAAAGGGAAGGGAAAGGAAAGGAAAGGAAAGGAAAGGAAAGGAAAGAAAAGAAAAGAAAAGAAAAAAGAAAAGAAAGAAAAGATGATGAAAGCTAGAAAATGCTAACAAGGTTGTAGAGAAAAGCTACCCGAGAATGCTGTTATTGGGGATGTGAATTAGGTCAGATTTTATGGAGAAACTATTTGAAAATTCTTCAAAAACCTAAACACAGAACTACCATATGATCCAGAAATCCAATTTCTATATGTACATCCAAAGTCTCCAAGGTTAGAATATCCTATATGCACTGAAGCATTATGTACAATAACTAAAGCATAGACTCAAGTTAAGTTTCCTTCAAAAGTTGACTTGATATAGAAAATTGACGTTTATACAAATTATGATACTATTTAGCCTTAAAAAGAACCAAATTCTGTCACATGTGATAATATGGGTGCATCCAAAGAATATTATACTAAAAAAATAAGGAAATACAACAACACAAATACCAACCACATGGTGTGACTTAAGATATCTGAGTTACTCCAATGTAAAATAATTAAACTCATAAAGAAAGGGCAAATGAGATATCAAAGTCACTCCAATGTAAAACAATTAAACTCATAGTAAAAAAAAGGGAAATGTGGTAATCAGAGTTCAAGACTTAGGATGGCAATTTATGTGATTCAAGGGCACAGAGTGTCAGCTAGACAGAAGCATAGTTTTTGAACTCACTTTAGTTTATTGCATATAGTTAATAATTGGGATTATTAGGACAGTAAATTTCAAATGTTCTTACTATGAAATAATGTCATATAATCAATTAGCTTGATTTACTTAGGATTAATTAAATTTATATGTATAACATCACACTCTACCTTATAAATGTATACAATTATAATTTTCCAATTAACTTTACAAATGGAATATGAAATGTTTCAATGTCCAAATATACTAGACATGTTGGACAAATTTTATATGTGGATTTTTTCTAAAACTTTTGACTAGAAAAAAAAGCTTTGTCTAGCAAAGTTGTAGTGATGGAAAAAAATGAGCATTATGCAAACAATGGAAGATAACATCAAACAGTAACACAGTAAAAAAAAATTCTTATAGCTTAGAAGGCAAAATAATTAGCAGTAGGTAGTACAAACTGAGGGTAGTTCTGTAAAGTGAATCTTGACATATAGAGGTGGCCACAAGATGCTAACATAAGGTTTAGTCTTCAGGTCTTACTCTGCGAAGTTATATGAAAATGTGTGTATTTATTTGTATGCTTATATTTTGCTTGGGAGAAGAGTGTTAACTTTCATTAAATTCTCCACCAAGGTATGTGAAATAAATATACGCCAACCACCTTCACCACCAACACTACCACTACAGAAACCCAATGTATTCTGAGATTAAATTAAGTTGGCTTTTATGAAAGATATGGGCATACTTATTTTATCCAGTCAGAACCATTACTTTCTTTCATTTATTGCCATTTTTCTGTGCATTCATAAATTATTTTTTAATCAAGAAACCAGTTTTCCCATTTTTGTTACTATAGTTCAAATGCACTAGAGAATCTGCAACTCATCTGAAATTAAGACATGTTAAAAGGAATACATGCTTATAGATATATATTTAAACATCATTAAAAATTAAAAAGAATATAAATACTACCCATTAAATTCTTAAGTGCTATCATAATGGGCACTGTGATGGTCAGGGCAGTTTTAACTTGATTGGCTTTATAATCATCCCCAAGGGCAGGTGAAGCACACTTCAAGGTGTGGCTCAGAGGGTCACGATAGCAGGATGCTGGCGCCTGAATATGGTGCTTTTTCCTCTCCTGTGGTACTCTTCCTCTGTGTGTGGAATACTACCATTGCAGATGCTGTATTCTGAGTTCATGAATGGCAGCTTTAGAAGAAGCTAATTCAAAGCCTAAATAAGTATCTATTTCTGTGAGGACAAAATGCTACCCTTTCCATGATGAAAGTGTTCTAAAATGATCAACTTGGCACCAGAGGTTACTGGGGCAATGTTGTCATATCAGGGACAAGCACTGGTCTCTGCTGATGGCACAGCAAGCATTCAACAGTTACTAGCTGAATCAACTTTGTTGAGTGAAAGATTATAATACTGAGCCTGTATATAGCCTTCATCTCTGTTACACAGGATGGGCACATTTTTTTTTTACAAGCTCACTGCAGAATTACAGGGATGTCTGAGGAAAGAGGTTGACTGCCATCCACAGAACAGGTCATCTTATCCATTTGATTACTAATATCCTCTCTGGTGAGGTCATCTTATGATGAACATTTAAATAGTATACAGATATCTTCATATTTCCCTCCATTTGCAGTGGGGTATCCATAAATCACTTATGCAAAAGTCTTAATTTTTTAATTATCCTCCCTCCAAGTTCCTGACCATCCAGTCAAATAGTCAGTTACAGTCTGTGCATTACAATATAGTCACACATCTGGCCATTTTTTCCCCAAGTAAGATGTATAATCAGGTGCAGTGCTTAATGTGTTATTTCCTGGGCCAGTGAGATAGCTCAGAGGACTAAAGCGCCTGCTTAGATAATTTTAGGCGAGTACAGGACCACAGTTCTATGCCTGGCACCATATGCCATGTCAAGCCCAAACCCATGGTGGCCCGAGCTGGCCAGAGTCCGAGCAAGGTGGCACAGGCTTGCAATCCCAGCACTGGGGAGACTGAAAGCAGAAGGACCACCATGGGACTGAGCTATGTAGTGAGGCCCTGCAACAACCAAATGCATTTTTTAAAAAAGTGTTATTTTCTCTTCACCACTGTCCTTCAGAGATGTGCTGGAAGGGGCAATAGTGCTTCAGCTCTTCTCTTACCAGTCTTGCTTACATAATGTGCAGAACCAATTGTAAACCTAGACCTCGTTCTCCTTCTCTGTGCACGTATCATCAGCTATACTCCCTGAGGGTGGGGGTCAGAGACAATATGTCATGAGTAGAAACTTTAGGCATGCTGGCCACTTGCATTTACTTGTGCATTTAGGGACTTCTTAGGCCCAGTCACATATGTACCAGATCCATTTGATAATCAGTTCTTATTATGACATCCACCTTTATCAGGAACCACCCAATTCATGATGGGTAGCTCAAATTCCATGGAAAACTTGTGTCCCATGGTCAAGGGTTTGCTTTCCAGTAGGCCTCAATAGCAATCCATGAGCTGATTTTCAAATTTTCTACACAATCTTAAAATTATCTCCTGCTGTTCACTCATGGAGTCCTGCCAGAAGCTCCAAACATCTCTACCCATGGCTAACACTAAATACCACTCGATCATATGACCAAAGGGGCAGAGCAGTACAGAGTTTGTGTCTGTTCCAGGGCATTCTCTTATTCTGGGTTCTGCACAAGTTTACTAGCTTTCCTAGTCATTTGGTAGTGTAGTGGAAAAACACATTCAAATGAGGAATGTATTAACTCAAAAATCCAAATACAGCAGGTACTGGGGCTGAGGGTTCAATCTCTGGGCCTGCTGTGCCAGCACCCTGCTGCACCTGGGCATGCTGAGACAATAATTGAGACTGGGTGTGATAGCGCCTGTGTGTAATCGCAGCTCTTGGGAGGCTGTAAACAGGCAGGTCACTCTGAGTCTGGTCTATTAATGAGACCCTGAACACTCTGTAGACCCTTCCTCCCCTGCCCCACCAAAAATCCAAGTAGGTCTACTAGGTGTTGTAAGGTTTTCTCAGTTGTAGGAAGGGCTAGATGCAACTCCTTATCTTTTACTTTAGTAGGGGTATCTCTGCATGCCCCACCCCACTGGACTCCTCAAAATTCCAGAGGAATACAGCTCTGGAACGTAACTGAATTTCTTTCTCATCCTCTGATACACAAATATTTTACCATCAGGCCCACAGTGGTTACTACCTCTCTCCCTCATCTCATTCAGCCAACATAATTTATCAGTATAATAGGCCAGTGTGTTACCTTCCTTGTATGAGAGAAAGGTGGACAAATTCTTGCAAACTAAGTTGTGAAATAGTGCTGAATAGATTATATGCCCAATGTGGAATAGTTAATGCATATTAACTTCCATGTCAGCTAAAAGTAAATTGTTTTTGGTGGATCTCATTGATATTTGTAGAAAAAAGCTTTTGGCAAATCAATAGCAGCAAATCAGGTACGAGGAGATGTGTTTATCTGTTAAAGCAAGGAAACTGCACCTGGTACAGCAACCTTAACTGAAGTTACCACTTCTTATGGTTTGTGTCTAGTTGTCCCCATAAAGCCTCATGCAGTTATGGGGCAGATTTCTAGAGTTTGGGATTAATTCAAGATCCAGTGCTGGGAATAAGGGTGTGAAAGCTGCTGGGATTAAGTCTGTATATGGCGCTGGTATTATGGGTGTGGGGGCTACACCCAGCCTGGGGCTGATAGCCTGAAGGCAACACATGGGGAGATGGGCTCACCCTCTGTGCCACTGTTGCCACTATGCTTCCCTTTTGCTTTTGTTGTTTTGTACTTTCCACTGTCATGAACAGCTGCACTCTGCCATGTGCCGCTCTGCCTTGGAGCCTGCTGAGTATGAGCTGAAACCTTCAGACTTTGAGCTAAATAAACCTTTCCTTTGCTTCCATAATTTTGAGTGTAATTAAGACACCAGTTAATCCACCACCCTTCTCAAAGGCCCTTCCAACTACTCCACAGGCTAAACAGAAGAGTTAAGTGAGGATGTGGTGGGAGCCAACACAGCTGCGCTTCTCAAGTCCGGAGTTGTAGCACTAGTTCCTACAGTACTTTATGGACCTTTTTGATTTACAATTTTTCCCAGGCAGAGAAAATTTTAATGGCTTCTATTTGACCTTTAACACCATAATACCCATTATTCCATCAAGTTAAAAAAGATTAAGACCTTTGAGGTGGTGACTAAAGACCAACAAATACAGAATGGGTAATAGAACAAGGCAGTTAAAATGTGAGGCATGCCCACGTGACCAGTTACAAAAACAAGAGTTATAGTTATTGTAACTTTTTCCTATTTTGTTAACATGTTTGTGTATATATGCACATATGGTAAACAGAGGGCACTGATTTGTTTTGTCATTCATTTCCAGTGAGTAAATAAGTCACAAAATTAAGACACAATTTCTGCTTGCACAGTAGTTGTGGAGGGACATTTAAAATAAATAGATTCATAGAGAAACTGGGTATGTATAACAGATAAATTATCAGATTTTAAAGTGGAGGATACCCAGTGTGCCATGCCTGCTCTGTCCCGGGGCACGCTGAGACTAAGATTGAGACTGGGCGTGGTGGCACACATCTGTAATCCCAGCTCATGGAAGGCAGAAAACAGGAGAATCACTGAGTCTGATCTATGTAGTGAGACCCTGTACACCCTGTGCACCCTCTAGACCTTGTCCTAAATTCATAAAAATATATAAATAAATAAAGTGGAGGGTGACATAAGAATTAAATTAAGGTGAACAAAAAGTATGAGTGAAGTATACTAGTAGAAGACTTGCCTGGAATTCCTAGAATATGTGGTGCAAAGAGGTAGAAAGCAAGACACAAAGGTGGGGAGATGTCAAAAATTCAGTTAGTTACATAAAGGGCATGGCTATCTTTCCCAGGGTGCACACCTTATCCTGTACTTAATGACCTCACAGCTATAGTTAATAGATTATATTTTAAAAGGTAATATTTTAAAATTATAAATATTTAATCATCACTCTGGTAATAATGTATACAATAGATTTGATAGAGAGAGCACTAGAAGGAAGGATAGCAATTAGTAAATTGCTAAAGGAATCAAGGTAGGAGACAATAAAATCCTTTAACAGGATATAGTTCCAGAGATACAGAAGATAAACAAATGTAAAAAGTACACATGGCTGATTAGCATGTTAAACTATCATCTTTGCTCTTAATCTTAGGCTTGTTCTCTAGCCCTTATAATAATCTTAAAATTTTAGATAATTATGATACCAAACTTATAATATTTAGTATCTTCCACTCAAGTGGAAAATAGTATGTGTGTGTTTTAAAAGTCATTTTTTCTTAATAATCACAAAAGCATAATTGTTTCAAGTTTTTTAAGTCAAAATTTGTAAGTAATATACAACGCAAAATAAAGATGATGGAATATAAAGAAAACTAAAGGAATAGATTTTCTGTAGTCCATAATAGTAGTGGGTTATCCGTAGAACTAGCAATGTCATAAGTTGTTGACCTGAGCCTTTTAAAGCTCAGCATATTAATATGACTTTACTTTTTATACTTCATGTTTATTTTGCTGAATTCATCCCACTACAATATTTGAATGTCAATGGAATACCCATGTCTGACAAAACTAAACCAAAAAAGGATGAACAATGCATTAATTATTGGAACTGTTTTACCAACCTGTTTTGTAACTGTCTCACTGCCATTTCATTCTCAATAAAATTAATTAAAAATAATAAATTTTCTTCTAGAGCTAAACTCAGACATATTCAAAAATTCTGGAAATAAATTATTTCTAGATTTTTGGGGCACTGGTGGTACATTTTGATTGTCTTGGACAAATGATAAACAAATTAAAGACATTAATGAAAAGCTATGTAATAGTCATGTAATGTAATTTAAACCTAGAAAAATACGAAATGTTCCTTGTTCCTTGAAAACTGGTATTTACATTGCCATATGCAACATGTATCTTCACAAATAGTAAACATGTTGAAAAAAAGCAGTTATAAGTTTAGTAAAAAAGAAAAATAAATTACAGACTACATGTGGAACTCTAAATTTTTAAAGTGATCACACTAAGACATAAAAACTTCTGCCTTGTTCTAAGGCTAAAGTGAGTTAACTTAGGATACATGAAGGAACTCACTGAAATTGCATAGGGGGTAAAATTAGGAAAAAGAAAAACAAACAAACAACAACAGGACAGACTCCTGGAGCTTTCTCCAAATCATGACATGGAAGATGGTGCAACTCACTGTCACAAGGAAAAGTGGAAGGAGAACAAGTGAAGGGAGTATGCTGGGGGAATCAGGAGTTAGGCACTGCTCTAGGCTTCATGAAAACGACTTTGGAAAAAGTTACCTGATGAGGAGATTAGCAGAAAGAGACAAATCTGCCATTTCACATGTGCATGCGCACACACACACACACTTGTGATATGACATAAGACGGTTCATAGAAAGTATGGATATTGTACAAATAGCAATGGCAATTCTGACTCCTTGACAATAAGGATTTCAATCCTGATAAATTGAGAACTTTCTAGTGTACAATATTCATGAATTATTAATCACCCAGATGCTTAATATGAAAATAGATTTAGAAGTGAACAAAGAGGAATACAGAACAGTTATCTTTATTCCTCCATCATTTATTGACAAGGCTGCTCAAGGCAAGAAGATTGAACTATTTATAAGTACTCAAAATAAATTTTACTCTTTTACATTTTCCTCATTCTCCTTCTTCAGACTGGGTTATGACATGTATTAAGTTGTTTGCATGGAAGCCAGTTGTAAGCCCTGATATGCAAATCACTCATACAAAATATATCAAGAATATATACTTCCACTTGTTATACTAAAAAAAGCTCTACATGAATTCAAACCCACTTCATATATTAGGTCAATTTATAAAATCTTCATATTTCTGAAAAGTTAGTTCTCAGTATTGGCTACCATGTAGGCAGGAAAATCTAAATATTTTGCAGGCCAGTAATCAGTCTTTTTATATGTTTTTCCTTTTCTTTATTCTTTTCTTTTTTAGCAAAACATCACTATCTTACTATTTTAAAATAATTATTAGTATATATTAATTACATGCATGCGTGGGTTTTACTATTATTTCCATCTATATCCACTATGTATTTTGATTGTACCCACTCTTCTCACTACTCTCTCACTCTCTTACTGTACTGCTCCCTGGACACTTTTTCCTTTGTTAAATGGTCCCCTTCTATTTTCAGGTTGTGCTGTCACCCCACACTTAGAAAACTAGGATAGTGCTCCTCAAAACACTAATCTACAGATTCCTTCTGAATGATCTGGGTAAAAAACAATAATAATAAAAATGCTAGCTTTAAGCCAAAAGAAGAAATGTGCTGACAAGGGGAGTAAGAAAACAACATTTTCGGGAAAATAGATCTTCCAAAACAAAATATATATCACTTGACAGATGTAATTAAGTTTCATAGTCCTTCAAAGTCTAGCTCACATATTCTTACTGTGTCTTAGTTACTCTGCTCTTTGCTGAGACAAAATCCCCAAACACAAAGTTAAAGGAAGAAAGCCTTATTTTACTCCTGTTTTATAGAAGTTTCAGTCCATAATCAGCTAGCTCCACAGCAGGGTGACATGGTAGATAGGTGTTATACAGAAAAAAGTTCATGGTGGGCAGAAGAAAGAAAAGTAAGCAAGCAAGAGCACCAGAAGTAGACCAGTGGAGAATCAAGCAGATTTATTTAGTAATCACCCACACGTAATCCTAGAGCCCTTAATTCCAGTGCTTGCACCATGAATCAGTCAAGCTCTCCAGGTTTAGCCATCTCTTAAAAAAGCCCAACTATGACTGTAAGAGGCTTTGGGGACAGAAGCCTAGATAGAAGAAGCTGTAACACTGTGCTTCCACGGCTATACCAAGTGAGTCATTCACAAAAAAGGTAAAGTTTTATTCACTGCAGTATGGATGCTTCATAAGCCCTTTATACATGGATGCTTTATTTTGCCTCTGCTTGTCTTCTGTGTTTGATATAGAGATAGCTTCCTATAGCCAGGGACATAGTATGTGCCTTTCAGAAAAGTATTTTAGAATAAATTAAATTTAAGGTAAGCAATATACACAGTATAAATGCCTTAAAGTTACTTTTATCAGGGCAGCTTAATTGTAAAAATGTGACTGTCAACAGACAAAATGTAAGAAATTTTGCCAAAACCTCAAGAGTCCTAAGATATCAAGGAGAAATAACAGACAGCAACAGTGTCAGTCAATATGGTCTTCCTAACCCAGCAAGAATTATCGTGACTGGAAAGCGCTGTAAGGCACAAATCAATATTTTTTTTGACATATTTTCACCAAAATATGCTAATTTTGTAATGAAAAGCACAGGATTGTCACATACATGTGTTTGTTGAGAAGCTGTTACCATTAGAAAATGCAAATAAAGAAAAGTGAAGCCTTTCAAAGAAAGAGATAACCAAGTTCTTTTTTTCTTTTTTTAAAAATGTATTTAGTACAGAGTCTATAGGCACTCACTATGCAGATCGGACTCGTAGTGATCCTCCTGTTTATAGCCTCCCAAGTGCTGGGATTACAGGCGCAAACCACCATGTCCAGTCTCACTTGCTTTCTCAGTGCTCCCCAAGGGCAGAGCTGGCATAGCACACCAGGGATGGAACTCTGGTCCCTACACTAAGAACTTCATCTTATAATCTATGGTTTTGATTTCATCTGTGTACTTAGGTGTCTCAAATTATCTAAGCCTGTTTACAATAGTTATCTGAAGACGGGCAATCCCGAGCCACTCCAAACAATGTTAGAAGATTATGACACACTTGTGTGCTATTATTACAAACATTTTCTCGTCATGATTGCTAATAGGGATGAGTCAGTCTCAATGCTATGCTTCACGAAGCAGGTAACAGATGCACTGGTCTCAGAGCTTCCTCCCTAAATTGAATTTCTGTCAAGAAAGCAACATCAACAAATCAAACAAAGCTTCTGTGACATGCCAGATTTCAAAGTGCACCTGGGGAATTATTCTCCCATACTGTCATCAATACACATTCATGTAAGACTTTCTATTGTCTTTATTAACTATTGACAGTATAACTTAACTATTGTATAGTCATCCAGATTACATTACTAATACTTATGACAATTTTTTGCTGGATGACTACAATTCCTTTAGCTCTCACAAGCTAATACAAAGCACATTATTTCTTAACATAATATGTGCTATGACTCCACATAGTGCAGCACTCACATACAAAGAGAGCTCGAATGTAGGTAGGAACAGGCGATAGTTCAAAAAGAATTTAAATTCATTTACTTGTTATAAAATAAGATTGTATTTTTTGATTAACAAAAATATACAGAATGTTAAGTTTTCTAGTTAAGTTCTTGAATCTCATTATCTCAAAGATAAAAAAGAACAATATCATATATATATATATACATTAATCAAAGTTTACAGCATTGTCTTTATTAGGGTTTGAAGTGCTCTCTCCAACATTTAAGTATTGAAATATAACTGTGACACTAGAGAAGGGTCCTTTGAGAGGTGATGAGGCCCAGTGGGCTCTTCCCTTTAGACAGAGGATGGACAGTCACATAAATGGGTTCTTCTAGAACATTTAGCTCATTTTCTGGTTCAGGTTCCCACATGGGAGGAAATCCTATACCTCTACTTCAGATGAGTGGCACCAAAGGCCCTGTCTTTCAAAAAGAAATTATGCTTTTCCCTCTATACTGAACTGGTTAGCACTTTGATATAGGACTTTCTCTTCTACAGAACTCAGAAGTAAATTTCTAGTATTTAGATACAGATTATCCAACCTAATGATTTTGTTAAAACAACACAAACAGACTGAATCATCCTCTAAATAGCACATGGCATTTTCATCCTACCTCCTGCCATACCCTTTCCAAGCTAAAATTCTTTACTTTGATGTCAACTTTCCCTTAGCAATTCACTCCTGCACCTCAATGGTTAAGGCAGGAAAGCTTTGGCTGGAAGGTACAATTATGAAAGAATCTATGTATAATATAATCACTACATATATCACTGAGATTCTTGTTCTACAAGTATAAAACAAAAATATAATGCATATTTGAATAATTTAATATGATTTCAATATTAACTGCTTATTACAAGTCATAGGTAATTAAAGACAGAGGTCAGATAAATACTTTCTTACCCTAAGGTTAAAAAATCCTGTCCTCAGCATCTAGAAGAAATATATTCCAAAATTAGCTTGGATAAAACAAAACATTCCTAGGGTCCCGGTGCTCTAATATTATTCTAATCTGCATTTTTATATTCTTAATCAAATTTTATGATATAATTATAAGACCAATTAGTTTTTCACTAATAAAATTTTAAATATACACATATACAAAAATTATTCCCCATAGACATATTGTATCTTGTTTAGGTTTTGCTATTAAATAACTATAACTCCCTCAATAACTGTTCTGTCTTGGAAGAAAATTACATAAATGATAGAAATCTTATTAATGAATAATTGTGCATATCATGTAATTTGATACAGTATCAAACAAGGAAAAGTCTCTAAAACTCAAGCTTTATGAAGGTTAGTGTACTTATTCTGCATTGTTTAATAGTAAAAAATCATATTTCTCATAAAGATCAAAATTACATTTTATTTCAGTTTATTTTTTATTTTCATTTTATTTTTAATAGAAATTGCAAAAAATATTTACAGTATTTTATACTGCTTTGCAGATAAAATATGTATACTTTCTTCTTCATATTTTTACATTGAAACTACCATAAGTCTATTGTACTATTAGTACTAAGAAATCACAAAATAAACTTAAAATTTGTATTTTAACTGGAACATAAAATTAAGACAAACACTAGTGGTAGAGCAAGAATTTATCATGATGGTACTATTTAGTAGAAATATATATTGAAATGTATAAAAACTATAGAATCTACATTTAAAAGCCTCAATTTCCTGATAAACCTCCCCACTATGTCCAATTCTTCAGATGCATGTCTAAGGGTGTTTTTATTGCCATTGCTTTACAGCTGTAATATACTACTATTATTCTTTAATTTGAACATATAAGCACATTTTAATTGGAATCATTAACACTAACCATTATGATTTCATTATGCCATATTAGGATATATTTCATTTAAGTGTTATTACTCCATTCAATATGACTTTCAACTATCTTTTTGGCAATGTTTGTATATTCTCAATAACATATATAAATGTGTATTTTCTGTTAAATGAAACACAAATAGCGTATCTTGATTATCCCTTTTGTAAAAGGCTCTTATCAGCTACTTTGCTCTTAGATTTTTAACTTTCTTCCACCTTCTGATTCATTAATTGATCGTTTTACTTTTAGCCTCCAAGATTAATCACATTCATACTATTTTTGGTAATTTTAGCTGGAACAGTTATCAAATATGTGCAAAGTACTCATGGGAAGTGCCCTGCCCACTTCTCAAATTTGGATGAAGGTATAATCCCTTCAAATATTTTTTAGTCACTTTAATAGTAAGACACCTCATTATATTTATAACAATGGAAAATAGTCAAAATTAGTAAGATGTTGAGGCAATTTATTTTGAACAGGATAATGGGGACTATTAAGATAATTATAATAATAATAACAATAACAAAACTATTAAGGCTATCTTTAATTTTCCAAAGCACTTTCATGTGTAGATGGAATTTTATACAGAGAGAATTAGATTGAGATGAGATGATTCAGGTTTTAAACTAAGAACCATCTAATAATAGTAAAAATCAATTAAAAATTATAGCTATGGTGTTTAAATATAAATCATATATTCACTTTGCAAAAAAGTTGCCAAAAAAAAGACTTTACAAAGAAACGTTGTGAAATAATTTTAGATGATCTAAGTCTTTGAAATATGACTACAACATGTATTAGAAGTTTACCAAGTTTTATTCAAAAAGTTAATATCTCGAATTACAATGTGGCTGGACATGGTTTTATCACTAAACCACAAAGTGTGTACAGCATAATTCAATTCAAAATAATTACAAATGGTTCCTCTCCATTGTACCAGTCTTTACACCTCCATTGGTACACACTACTTAGAACTCTTAAATAAGATTCATGATTACTTTAGGTAACTTTTTTTCTTCTTATGCTGTGTCTAAATATCTAGTTTGCCACATATTTCACTCCTGTCTCTTTAGCAGAATGAACATGCATGTGTTAAAAATCTTTTTTGAGAGGGGCAAATCTTTTTTGAAAACTAAAAGAACTTCTGCAGAGGTTTATACTTTAATCACGAAGTCTTCTTTTTCTTTTTTTAAGTATCATTTAGGACTCTATATTGTATGGAATCAAAATCCCAGGCAACTGACATTAAGCACAGAAAGGAACTGATAACATCTCAGTTCTTTGGCTGGATATATTTGATTTCAATTCTCACACTGTAATTTATAAGACATTTTTAGAGTATCAGATCCTTTTAAGTCTGTCTTTTCTTCATCAAAAATAGCTACAACTGTTGTAGGTTTTACAATCTGATAGTCTAGTGTCCAGAACAAAGTTTTTATTTTCCCCACAACTCCAGAAGAAAAAAGTGTCTAGCATTATTTAGGATGTCCTTAGAATTCAAACTAATTCACAAGCCCAGGTCTGATGAAATTAATGTAGCCAACAGAATGAATTTTATTAATTCAGCTTCTATCCTGGTTGCATTAGGATTCTCGGTATCACAGATAAGTAATAGAAAAGGCGCAGTTATCAGACTGGAATTGGGGTTGCATCCATGAAGAAAGAGGGTGCAGGGTAAGCAGCAAAATCCATTCACTGCAACTGTTCAGCTGTGTAAGTTGGTTAGCACAGTTAGATACCTACTAGACTAAATGTGAGGATCCAGTAATTAATTCAAACTCCAGAGGAAAGACTGCCAAAACAGAAAGGATTTTCTCTTTGAAGACCATAAAGAAGCTATGAACTATATCCTTTGTATGTGGGGAAACCTTTTTGCCCTAAACAAAAAAGAATGAAAACAAAATTATTGGTCAAATGAATGTGTTACACTTATGAGGAACACTTGAGGCAGAAAGATCAGGTGAATATGAGTAAAACTGAACTTAAGGTAACATGCTTCACATGAATATTTTCAGTAAATGGCAGCCTCTAAAACAAGAATGGAAGAGAAAGTAGGATGAACTCTTGAAGACATTGGGGTAGGCAAAGAGTTCATGAACAAAAATCAAACCGCATAGGTAACACTTGAAAGAATTAACAACTGGGACCATCTTTTATTGAGAAGTTTTTGCATGTCAAAATAAATTACCAACAAAGTGAAAAGGTAACCCACAAATTTAGAAAAAATCTTAACTAATAAGCAATCAGACAAAGATCTACTCTCTAGAATCTATAAAGAACTAAAAAACACTAGGGCCCCAAAATTTAAAGACCCAAT